>JAGVSP010001391.1:0-78971 GCA_022494985.1 Micrasema minimum
ATCTTTTGATGATCTTTTTTAAATCAAAATACCAATAATTTAGCCTTAATTTTTAAGTTCATCGCTGCAAAATAATTGGGAAATTTAAAAACAATCGGAAATGTTATTTACGTATAAGCTTCTGTATTATCTTTAAAAGATAAAAAATATTTTCACTGCTTTTCTTTTATTTAAAAATAATAATACCCTTTTCAATTTCGTTACATCATTATTTTTTTAGATAATTTATGTAGCGACGTTTTTGCATAAAATTTGCATCAAAGTTCGTAAGTTTTCATGGCCTTCAGAGTAAGGATTATGTTTTTTTGCAACAATAATTGCAAAAGATGGTTAATGTTTGTGAAAAGGAGAGCACGTTTAGTGTGTGAGAGGGTGAATGTATGTTTGTGTGTAAGGGTGCGTGTGAGGGTGCGCATTATTTAGTCTTACACTACGATCTACCATCAATTTGCAGCCTTTTTTAGCTTTCATGAGATTAATAATGAATTCATTCAAAATCAATGTTTTTTAAAACTGTTTTAACAAAACAGAAGTAACGTCATTATGTTATGTGCATAGTGCACTATTGTAATATTACAATAGTAATAATGTAATTATGTAATAGTACCAGGAACATGCAGATCTAATAAATTTATTAGATCCGCATGCCCGTGGTCCAAAGTCCATAGTCCGTAGGTACCTCCAATTTTGTTTATGACTCTTTTGTGTATTGTAATTTTGTCTTTGTTTTGCTTACTCTCGACAATAATCCGTGCTATCGTCTTTGCTTTTCTTTTTTTATGACATTTTATGTTGTCTGCCTGCCCGGCTCATTCTGCATTTGGTGATTGCGATAATTTTTAGTGATTTTCTATTCTGTTGTATCTATTAACAATAAACCAGTTATCATTCATTTTTTTTAATCAATCAGAAATATTTAACGTGCAGGTAAGTAATTTTATTTACATTTTGCTGTATTTATCATAGCAAAACTCTCGCCTAATGTTTACAGTCTTGCAACCTTAAGAAATTTCTTTGTCATTCTGTGGTTCTGTTGTCATTTCATACCGCACGTGTCGTCGTTTTTGTTAAAAGTTTATTCTATCGGTTGTTATAACATAAAAATGGGGAAAGTGAGATCCACTACCGGAGCCCCTCGGAAGCAGGGCTTCAACAAATCCAACCACTCTATGAATCCAGATAGACCTACAGAGGGTTTGAAAGGTGTGGGGAAAGTGAGAACTCGGTCCACGATTAAGAGGTTACAAATGTACAGAAATTTCAAAGCCAAAAGGGATAAAACAGGTCACATATTAACACCGGCTCCTTTTCAAGGACGGTTACCATCAGGAACGAGAGCCCGAGTTGAGCCAAACCAAAAATGGTTCGGCAACTCGAGAGTTATTTCTCAAAATGCCCTACAAAAGTTTCAAAGCGAACTCGGCGGCGCTATCAAGAATCCTTACCAAGTTGTGATGAAGCCAACTAAATTACCGATCACGCTTTTAAATGAAACTGCCAAACATGCCAGAGTTCATCTCCTGGATACAGAAAGTTTCGGCAAAACTTTCGGCCCCAACAAGAGCCGTAAAAGGGTGAATACTCAGTTTACCGATCTCGAACTTCTATCGCAAGCCGCCAATACCAAATCTGATACTTACGACAAAGATAAAGATTTGGATTTAGTTAAGGAAGTCACCGGCTTCAAGGAAGGCCAGAGAGAATGGATTTTCGGAGCCGGTCAGAGCAAGCGGATATGGAATGAGCTGTACAAAGTGGTCGACTCCTCCGACGTACTTCTCCAGGTGCTCGATGCCCGCGATCCACAAGGAACTCGCTGTCCTCACATAGAGAAGTTCCTGAGAGTTGAGAAACCACACAAACATCTTATATTTATCTTGAACAAAGTGGATTTAGTTCCTGCGTGGGTGACGCAGCGCTGGGTGGCCATCTTGAGTGCGGACTACCCGACGGTCGCCTTCCACGCGTCCCTCACTCATCCCTTCGGTAAAGGTTCTCTTATCAATTTACTCCGCCAATTCGGAAAACTCCACATAGACAAAAAACAAATAAGCGTCGGCTTCATCGGATATCCTAATGTAGGAAAATCATCCGTCATTAATACTCTTCGCTCTAAAAAGGTATGCAAGGTGGCCCCTATCGCTGGTGAGACTAAAGTATGGCAGTACATCACGCTGATGAAGAGAATATTCCTGATTGACTGTCCCGGTGTGGTTTACCCTTCGGCTGAAACCGACACAGAAAAAGTTCTAAAAGGAGTAGTAAGAGTTGAATTAGTAAAGAGTCCCGAAGATTACATTCCCACATTAATGGAACGAGTAAAGAAAGAGTATCTCATTAAAACTTACAAAGTTGATAATTGGGAAACATCTAATGAATTTTTAGAAAAACTTGCGTGCAGAAGTGGAAAACTACTTAAAAAAGGTGAACCCGATATTAGCACAGTAGCTAAGATGGTTTTGAACGATTGGCAAAGAGGAAAATTACCTTTCTATGTCTCCCCTCCTGGTTTTGAAGTTCCCCTTAGTCAAATCAAGGGATCAGTCAAGGAGAAACCAGTGGAGCTAGTTAGTAATGAAGTTGATAGCAATAATACGAGTGTTGATCCTTCCAATAGTGTAGCGGAAAATGCAGAAGAACAGCCCGCTGTCGACCCCAAGGTAGAACAAGGAAGATCCTTTAAAGTAATGCAAGATTTTGCCAGAATTCGTGTTGGACTACAGTATGACAATGATGAGGATGTCAAACCTTTAGAAGACAGTACTGAAGTAGCTGAATCTGAAACCCCCAATGACTCAAAATTTATTTAGACATCACGCAGACTACAGTTCAAGAAGAAGATGAGGACTCTTCAGATTTTAGTGATTTTTACAGCCGCAGTGAAGAAGACTGTAGCGAAATTGAAGATCACATGGCCAGACCTGATGATAAGATTTCCAAAAAGCAGAAAACCGCAAGTGGAGCATTTACAGTACAAGATGTTGGGGAAGGCTTAAGTAAAAAGATTAGGATGATTGCTGAATCAACTAAGGTACCGAAACAGTTAACCAGCCGTCAGAGAAGGGCAGTAGACCGAGTTCAGAAGAGGAAAACTGTCGGAAGTAACTTCTATGAGGTCGCCAATGTCAAAAATAGAAACAGAATTAAGAAGAAGTCCTCTAGACGATAACTTCGCTTTACATTATATTATTTAAGTAATAATGTTTAGAAACACCTTCGATGAATGTTCAGGATTGATGTTTTTGATCCTGAATATTAATTATTATACATAATAATGCATTATTATCAATTTTTTTCTATGCTTCTGCCATACATCTTGTGATGTAGATATTTCTATACAGTGTTGAAATTATTTTATTGTAATAAAACTCTTAATATTATTTAATGTTTTTACTTTATTCTCTCCCATCCTCTCCCTTCCACCAAGTGAATAAGAAACGTCTGAATGCTGCAATTCTACATATAGTTCATAACTTTTCACAATCACATGTGATTTTAATATTAATGTTTCATGTGTGATAACTTGGACTCGTACTGAAGTCTAAGACTGATCATCCTACCATGTAATAAAATAATCGAGATACACTGCACTTGGTGTGCCAATGCAGTGCCCTATGCACCTTTGGGTGCGGATAAGGGAAAGTAGTAGTAGTGTGTAATATAAATGGCAGCAGAAACATGCCGCCTTTTATTTTTAAACTATAAGATCTAAAAATGCCTTGACAATATTTTTTGTAGAATGGATCTTCCATCGGATAGTGACGAGAGTGATGTTGACTTTGTACCAGATAATGAAGAAATCGTTTCGGAGGCGGAATCCGATGATGCTGACAAGGATACGGATGCTCAATACGAAGATGAATTAACTAAAAAAAAGCTTAAACGAAAATCCCAACAGTCGAAGAAGAAAGCAAAAAAAGTAAAATTATCGAGTGACGAAGACTCTCCTTCAAAAAATATAAATGAAAAAATTATAGACCCAGAAAAAGAAAAGAAATATGAAGATGATCTCTGGGCTTCGTTTTTAGGAACACCAAGTGCGAGTCAATCTTCTACAAGCAATAAAGATCTTAAAGGGGTCAGTTCTGCTGAGGCCAAAGAAAATATTCAATCGACAGAAAAACTGTCTGATAAAAAGAAACTAGCACCGGATAAAGAACCTGATACAATTGAAGATTTTTTCAAAACATTGGAGAGTGAAAGCGGAAATAAATCTACAGTAAATAAGATTGCCTCTGTAAAAGGTAAAACAATTTCTTTGAATCATATTATCAGTCCATGCTGGTCTACTCCAGGACCAAAGCCTTCCCTTGTCCTTTCCTCTCCTCTTGATTCTAAGCTGTCCCCTAGTGAATTCCTCATGAACCGCCTCATCTATCCATCTGTTATCTGGCAGTTGCCATATTACCTGCCATATTTGATTTCAATCAAATAGTCTATTCTGTTGTGTCCATCATACTTTGGTTTGGCTATAAACTTGATTTCCTTTCTCTCTCCTTTTTGCTATTGGTGTGAATTAGTTTTCATTATTTTTGCGGAGGTGTTGGATTTTCCCCACACCACTCCTGTAATCAATGCAGCTGTCAGCTTTTAGCTACAATTTTTTCCTCACTCACAACCCTTTCCTATTTCTGTAATTAAATAATTTATCTTTAGTCTCCACCGTTAGTCAGCGTTAGAAATTTTGATGTTTTCAAGTTGACAGCCACGAAGCTTTGAAAAAATGATCGCAAAAATTTCATCCAGGGAAACAGCGTTACTAATTTTCGAAAAAAGTTATGAATTCTATGGAAAAATAATGGGAAGCCCTCATTTTTGGCCTTTTTTTCAATTATCACAATAACTAAAGATGACAGCAGAATAAAAATAATTAGTAATTGAGTGCATCAAGTTCTAGGGAATAAGTGTTTTTTATTTTATTACCTTTTCCGTAAAACGCCATTTTGTATGCGCTGCCCATGTGGTTTTATGTTATAAAGATAGGGCAAAACACAAATTTGTACCAGCTTTGGTACCCCTCTTAATAAACGTAATTCTTTTCAGATAACGAGACAGCTACGCCAGTAACCGGACTAAAAATATCTGAAAATAGGAAATCTGGGGGAGGTCTGGCATCTGTATTGAGTAAAATCGGTAAAAAGGATAAACTAAGCACACTAGAGAAAACTAAATTAGATTGGATGAATTTCAAGAAAGAAGAAGGTATTGAAGAAGATATATCTACACATAATAGGGGTAAAAATGGGTAAGGAATTTTAAGTTGTTTTTTTTTCATTAGGTATATTAAAGTAAGAAAGATTTCAAGTTTCAATATTTAAAGTAAATAAAAAATGTCTTTCCTTCATTGTTTGTGATACTACCTCTTCTTACTTACCTGTATCCACAACTAATGGTGCCTATGGCATTGGATTGGTACATTTTAAATAATTTAAAACTATAATTATTAGAAAAATGAGAACACATATATTTCACAAACTACATTCATCGTGCTTGAAAAAGAAATTGTTTAAAAGCTTCTAGATAAATGAAATTTTTAAAACCAATTTGAATCATGTATGTTTTCATTTCAAAATTATGAATACTGGTAATATCACTTTAAAATGATTATATGTAGGTATATGTAATCAACACTTTTTTTACATATTAATTTTTTTATTGATTTTATTAAATGTTTTAGGTATTTGGAAAGACAAGATTTCCTTCAGCGTACAGATGTAAATCAGTTTGAAATAGAGAAGAATCTCAGAGTAAATAAACGAAGTAACAGATAAACTCAATCAGAAGGGCGAAATGGTTGCTAAAACACTGATTTATTTCCACTGGCTAAACGGACACAGAATACGAACTATGTATTGTATAATACATACCAATATTAGGTGTCCCTTATTTTTCAACTTGATTATTATTTTTAAAAATGTTGAAAAACTTTGAGGCCTCGTCGGCATGAGTTGAAATCATTGTACACATATGAAATTTCGTATCTAAATAGGCCATAGTAATTGTAAAAAAGATAGAGGGTATGCGTTTTCAAAACTGAAAAAAAAAGTTTTTGGTCATATAAAAGGGACACCCTAAACCAATATGTTATAATATTTTATGCCATAATTTACTAAGAGCGCATCGGCAAGAAATATTTAGCGTGTATTAATTAAAAAATATTTTGACAGTTTTGAATATTCTGTTAGTACTTTATTAACAAGATGTGTATTATTAATGCAAATAAGTTCATCCTATTTCTGTTCTGAGTAACTATAAAGATGTGTAATGATAATAATAAATTTTACACACACATCTAACAACTCGTTTAATTTTTTAAAAACATTATTGGAAATAGAACCTGATGTCTTGTAAAACCTGATGCCTCAGCTTCCTGAAACATTCCACTGCTGATAATTTGTCGGCAGTTAACATTAGAGCTGCGGAATGTGGATTTGACTTGAGAAGATGAACGAAATTTGACAACCGATCGCTTGGCTTGGAGGCAGTTTGTGGAATCCATATCCTCCACATAGGGAGCAAATATGGAATGATGATGATTAGTATGAGATGTATCTTGCTGTAAAGAATTATACCTGTCGTTGCTTAATTTATTAAAATATTTTTTTACTAGTCATCTGTAGAACCTGTTGATAGATATTTAGGGGTTATTTTCTTCTGGATTAAATGTTTGGCGTGTTCAAAATATATATGGTTGCTTTTAATAAGAGAATAAATAGTTAATGCAAGATATATGATCATCTGTTGTACTTATAATATGTGTTGTTTGTTGACCACTACTAAATGTTTAGCAAATACATGCTAAATATTGTCTGTTCTGTCCCAATACCCAATTCTGTTAGTGACTTCGCGGCAAGCTTTCCAAATGGACATATTCTCAATAAATTATCAGTTTTTAGAATGCGATACATAGTTACTAGTTACATATTGTTAAACTACATTCTAATACTTTTAAAATTATTTTTTTAGCAAGTTATGTTTTGTAATCATTGGGTAAGTGTAAATGTTTTTATAAACACTAAGTACTTACTGTATATTAGGAACGTTCTTTTGCTGTTTTTGTTTTTTAAAATTCAATATTCAACATAGGAAAGAGATAGAAACATGATTCTTGGACAGAAATGTGGCAGTCGGTGTGAGCTGTAATAGTATTCATGGTATATTATTATGTATTAATATTATTAAATTAAAATAGATTAAGTTGGTATGAATTATACTGACTTTTGAGCTGTGTAGTTGAACTCGTACTGTTGTGATTAACGCTTTGGGCTACCATGCATGAGGTCACAGTTTTAATTCCCGGTGGGGGTCAGTATGAAATATTTATTTGAATTTGATTTTAACATAAAAATATTTTGCATGTGATTCCTTGGACTGGCGCTTAAGCGTAATACTGATTACCTTGACATTATGTAACAATTGATCAAGATTCACTGTTCTTATTGGTGTACCCTTTGCACTTTATATTAGGTGATTAAATAGGTATAGTTTTATTGCTAATGCATTTTATAACTAATCCCCTTAAAAGGTATGTAATTTTATGTTGTTAAAAATGACTCAATTTTTAAATACATAAGTTATTTAGGTATTTTGTACATTAAAGAAAAAATATTTAATACATGGAAAAGGGAAGAGATTAATGACACAGGTTTATGGTGACATTACTGCAAATAGCATCCAATATTGTTTGTAGGTATGTGGGCGATGTTGCTTTTTAAACACCCACATTGGACAGACATCTGGAACCCTTTATGGCTGTCTTTATATGAAACTTAAAAGAGCAAGCCATAATCATAATTGGATGCAGCATTTAGTTATATCAGGGGGCAAGAGTACAGCAAAATGACATGCCTAATGAGTTATTCATTATAGTATACAATTTTGTGTATATATAAAGTGGTGTGTATGTATATAGGTGTACCAATGAAGTGCCCTATGCAGCATTGGGTAAGGATAAGGGAAAGTAATAGTAGGAGTATACAATTTTGGACCCACTTTTGAGTTAGTTCATTTATTATAACCTCAAAAATGGTATTTTAGTAACCTTTGAAAAAGTATCACGGTCTTAAATAGGGCCGTATATTATATTAAATAATATAAGTATAATTATGGCAATAAAACCAGAATTTAATAAAACGCCATTTTAAATTCCCGGTAAATTTAAATTGATCGCTTAGTTTCGTAAACTGTCGCTAGAGTTCACAATCTGCGCGGTTTGTTTTGAAAATGACAACTCCAAACAAAAATCAGTTTGAGTGTGACTTTCGGAGTGGGGTGTCGCTGCTTGTCTGCGTGAAATTTAAACATTAAAAAGACTAATTTTTAACATTTCTTAAATTAAGATCGCTGTTGTTTCTTATGATTAGTAAGTTAATATGATGTGGAAATAATTCTTGAGTGTTGTGATTTTATCCGACGTTGCAGTCAGCCAATGTCAACATGTAAAAACTGAATAGTGCCGACACGTGAATATCGAGTAATATTATTTGATTAGGTGTGTGCAGTTTTTATGCGTATTTCTGAGTTTATTGTCTGATTTGATAAAATGACAATGCCAATTGTGAGGGACCCCGTAGTGCCGAAAACTCCTCCGGTAAGTAGTCAATAAATATATTGATTTTAGTCTCACCACTCAACGTACAATCTCCTTACATATTTTATCTTCGATAACGCAATTGTAATATTCTGCGATTTGCTTGTGTGTTCATCGCTTCTTTTCAGAAGATTACAAAAATAATTTGTGGGCCATCAAAACCACAATAAAATATTACGTATACTCAAAATTTTATGCCAGTTTTTATACATGTGCATGTCGTTTATTTTTTTGTTTTTCCCCGTTTATCCGTTATCAGTACCTAGAACCTAGACTGTATTAAGGTACTTAGGTGAGTACTGAGTAACTATTCTTCATAATAAATATCAGGTATCTGATAACAATATCACTTTTTTAAAAACATATTTTTACAAGATAAAGTTAAGCAGGTAGGTACTGTTTTAGCTGGCCCAAAAATCCATCTGTATGGACAGTCCCTTACCTACCTGCCTTCTGGTTATTAAATGCTTTTTCTTTGATAGCAGGATGAATTTTTAATTAATTCTATCATAGGTAAATCAATAGCCACTATTAGTTAAGTAGGTACTTACATTTTATGTTTTGATCTAAGATCCAACTGCCCATTTAAATTTTAATAATCATAGTAATTATTAATATTCAGCTTTGTGTGTAAATTTAATCGATCTTGCTTCAATTATCACGACTTTTTTTTAAATCGAGAATATAGCGCTTCACATCCATAAATAAACGTTTTTATTGCCTGTCAATAAAATCTGAGAAAAAAAAGAATCATGATCTTAAAACCCTACTCCAACCTATTTTATTACAAGTGATGTCCATCCACTATCGACATAAGTTAGTAAGTAGGTAAACATCGATTATTATTACCACTTTCTGGTAAAACGAAACATACATTTACTTAACACTTTTTAACATGAACGCATGATTTTATCAGAAGGTCCTTGCATCGATAAACCATGTTTTTCCACAGGTACGTACCTACCTACCTACTACCCAATATACCTCTTATCAAGGACTCAAAAGGGTGAGGAACCTCCACAAAAAGTCTTCATACATTTCAAGTACTTAGAAGTTCAGTGGCACGTTAATTGCGGCCTTATTGCTGAGTGGTTTCATTACGGTCCTTATTTTTTTTAACACCTTCGCGTTTAAACGTAAACCCCCGGGTTCTTGAGTCCTGACAATGGCGCCCCGGGGACTCTTAACGACTTTAGAAGTGGTCTGTAATTTAAAGTTATACGCAAATACAATGAATTTTAACGCCTTTTCCAAGATCGAAAATTTAGAGCTTTACATTCGTCACAAATCACTGAGCACTCAGGTACAATTATTATGTAAAAGTATTACATCAAACTATTGTTTCATACTTTCATTATTGCATTCAATGTATTATCAGTATTTGAGTTCTAAGCGTAAACTTCAGATGAAAATATTCTTCTCTTATTTAATCCTTATCCTCCGTTTTTTCTCGCTGTATATTATGTAGATTTAAGGGCTCTGCATAATAGAGATACCTTTACATATAGAGAACAATATACATATACAATAATATGCGTAGAAGAAAAAGAATAAAATTTTATCCGAATTTTTACTGTCTGGACGATAAAAATATTTTTGAATTGTCAAATAAAAATTAGAAGTCATAAACCGTAGAAAAAAAGCTTTTTCTTCCTTACTTCTTTAATTTTATAAAGTACCTATTATAAAATTAAAATATTTGAATACAGGATCCGCACCCAATGGTGAATAGGGCACTGCATTGATACACCAAGTGCAGTGTGCCCCTTGATCATTTTATTACATGAAGGTAGGATGATCAGTCTTACTCTTCAGTACCAGTCCATATACAGTACCATAGATGTTATAAGATTATATTATTACCGTAAATTTTTGGCGCAGTAGGTACCTTTAAATACCTACATATAAAATTTCATTTTTCTTTTGATAAAAATTCATGATTAAGATTTGTTTCTCCATAAAATAATACTACCATGATAATAATAATATACCTAGGTATGCTATCGTAGAGGCGTAGTATCTACCCAAGTACTATAAATTACGATAAGGCTGTTTTTATCTTTTTCCACGATGGATCTTGATAACTTCTAATGGACGATAACTACCGTGGATCGATGGGTGCATTCATATTGGAACTGGTTAATAAATTAATAATAAATACAATAACAACCCAATTACCATTTTTCCATCTCTTCCTATCTGATATCGTCGTTAGTGACTAACTAACTAACTAACAATCACGCCATTTCCCCTAAGGGCTAGGCAGAGAGGATAGAACGCCATACCACTCTGTCCTTGCATTCTTCTCTTGCTTCCTCCACATTCATAGATATTCTCTTGTACTTGATCCTGCCATGTCTTCCTTGGTATTCCACGACTAAGTTTGAGTAAATTTTTAAATATGCCGGCGAAGTATTGAATTCCATTTCGTCTTGCAGCTACAAAGCGCATGGACGGTTGGAATCTCAGCTTCACCCACGTACAAATTAAATTTATACTCTTTGACTTAAAACGCGATACTAATGGCATAATAATTCTACTGATAGCAGATGGGACATAAGACTCTAGACTCCAGGTCATCTTGCAGTAACAAAGTGCATGGATTATTGGAATGCCAGCTTCCACCTGATAATCAGTGATTTATTGGTGTTAATGATTTAACGAAAACGTTAAGTAGCTAAAGAAATTGGAATTGGAATACAATATTTCTATCCTAACTATTGCTAAAGATGGTTTGCTTTTACCGATAGGGACTCTTGTTACGTTTTGTCTTGCAGCTACTGAGCGCATGGACAGTTAGAGTAATAGGGTAGGTACCTAGTTCAAACTTAACTGAACTTATTCCCACTTGCAGTAAGTACCTACCCAGCTGCAAGTTAAGAGATGCTCGCTGAATAAGTCATGTCATAAAATGGTCTATTATAACCATCAGAATAAATATATTTAAGTGTTCCTTGCTCCACTTCGCGTAATGTCTATTTATTTTATTTATTTTATAAAAACAATTTTACAAACTTGAAAAACTTAAAAATTAAAATTAATACATCAATCTTGTCCCGATAAACTGTATTTTTACAATTTGTCATCGGGTGCAACAAAAAAATAATAAAATAAAATTATAGCTGTTTTAGAGTGCAAAGTAAAGTAAAAATAAATTAGTCTAAGAAATAATATTTAACCATAAAGAAAAAAAAAAAAAGAAAGAAGAAAAAGAAGAAAGAATTTAGAAATACTAATAGATTCAATACAAAACAGCTCTTTCTCCAAGCAGAGATCTTCAAGGAGCCAATATTTTCATTTTTACTTAAAGATTTTTTTAATTCCATTCTGCATTATGTAATGCTTTTGATTGGTCGCAACCACTATTCGAGTATCAAGTATATTCCAATTACTTTGTTCGACAATAGTTCGTTAAGCATATCAGGCAAATAAGTAGCAGCGAGATGCAAATTCATTACCGGCTGCTGAGATGTCGCCACTACTCACTACTGGAATAATACCAGTACCTACTAGTAGCGACATGTTTAATGTTCCGTCTCGTTGGATAATATTAAATGGCTATTTATTTTGGCATTTTGCAAGTCTCAAATATACGCTTTACCATTCTTTGAGCCGCTTACAGAAGCCATAGTTAAAGAGGATTTGGAGGCAAGACCTATTTGACTACAAATCTAATTAAATAAATTATTGAAGTGTAACATTTTAATTATTAAACTACTACTACTACTACTTTCCCCTTATCCGCACCCAATGGTACATAGCGCACTGCATCGGTACACCAAGTGATGAAATTTAATGAAACAACGCTGTATTGTGACTTTAATTGTTATTAGGTAAATGTCCTTAATAAAGGATGATACAAAATGCCGAATCATTTAAAAATATAAAAACAAGAATAAATGAACAATGATAACATTCAATTATATGCGTAGTAAGAAATAAAAATAAGCTTAAATATTTATAGATACTATTCTCAAAAAGGATCTTTCCTAAGGTGGATGATTTCGGGATTAAGGATGGAGAAGAAAAATGCAACGGTGATAGGATATAGGAATTCGACTAACGTATAGAGGTAATATCTAATAGATCAATCATCAAATTGAATTAATTATCACTCCATTTCCTATAGAGTGATACATAGAATCACCCGCTACGTTTTTTTTGAAGTTTTTTTTAGAATCGTTGGGAGTGATTTGAAAGAGTTGCTCGATCGAAGATCAAGCGAAAACGAAACTAAAAATAAGACAAACGTGATAGATCGATGGGATTTAGCCCATGAGATGAGATAGAACACAGTTTCCGCCGGCTGCGATCTACCTCATGGATACATCTACCAGTTGATCGCCGGCAAAGTTATCGAGGTCCTAGGCTATAAATTAAAATTTGTTCGCATGTACTGAAGAGGTCGATTCGACTGCCAAAATTTTTAGCAAAACCGAGGGAGATATATCTTGACGCGGTTTTCACAGATATATTGATAAAATAGAAAAAAAAACTTTTGTCTCATACTTTAGTTTATCATAAGTCGCAAGTATCAATTGTAGAAATTGAAGACATGGTCGAAATAATAAAAAAGAAAAAAAAAATATCGTTGGGTACCAACGTTTGACGTAAATAAATCCTATATTATCCCATCTCCTGCTACTGCTCATTTATGCTCGGCTATCGATACTCACGGTATCGAACGAATGTCACTTCTACCTCGTGAACTGCGTTAGGGCTAGCAATTTGTAATTCTTTTTCGGTTTTAATTTTTGTATTTAGTTATCTGTGATTTAGCAACAGGCATCACTTGGCATGGACCAATGTTGATGGAGGAGCTAGTCTTTAGAAACGTTTAACCGAGTAGCATTTGGTAGCAAAGTACTAGTAACCTAGTATCTATGTGTATTTTTTTAAATCCTTCAGAATTTACCAGTGCAATTTATATATTTTCCGAATAAAATATTTGGTATGTTGAATAGCGTTTGGACGTCTTTTTAGTTTAAAGCGTAAAGACATTATATATATAGTAATTAATTTATTCGATTTTTTCTTTAAAATATTCTCGGTACAAAGAGCAAATAGCTTAAAATAATATCTTGCGAATATTATGTTTGTCGTCAACTTACTGATAATACAATACAGAAAATATTATTGTACCTTTGTACGCGGGTACAACATGTATTTTGCTATAATGAATAATTAATTTATTGCATCATTAAAAATGCGGAAGATAAGCTACCGTCCGTTTAAAAATGATTGTAAGTAAAAAAAAAAATCTATATTCCCTACCCAACAAGTACACATTTCGAGTTCGAGAGCAATCTAGCACAAATTGGAATTCAAAATAAAATTTAGTATTAGACATACTCCCTATCAAAAATACATAATAAGTAATTATTGATTTGTTTGACGAATGAAACCGACTAGACCCGTGGCCTGTTTTTTGGACATGTTATTATAATATTACAGTAGATGTGATAACTATTAGTTACAAACGTGCTCAGCTAACAACGATTTGACCGATCTCAATGAAAAACATTGGAACGAGCTGCATTGCCGATCTGAGCCGAACGATGCACGAGATATCGCGGTGTACGTCAAAGTCAAACATCGTGTGTTAGGGTCGACAGAAGATTTGGCTTACAAACGCTAAATGTACGGCACTGTGAATGAAGTATGTGCTGCTGTGTGCCCGGGTTTCCCATCCCGATCGATAACTTTTAACGCTGAGCATTGTGTAGAAAAGTTAAAATCCATGGGTAAGAAATCGTTAATCACGTCGCTTATTACCGAGTCGGTAGTAATCTGTGATCGAGCAACTGATGTGTTTTGTACATAATCTCAGAACAAAATGCCAAAAAACATTGGAACTGCCGCTTGATCATAACCAAACTTAAAATGTTGAAATGGTTTGATTAATTTTTACGAACAATACCAAATCGAATAATATCTAGATTATTCTAATCTACATAAGCGTAACTTAGAAAATTACTTATGTGAAAAGTCACTTCTGAATGTTCACTTCACGAAAAGAGTAAACATAAAGTCACCTCGCTATTAGGTATTTAGACTCGTCATCACTCCAAACTCTTCGTAAATGTGCAAATCCACAACCATTTTTACTTTTAAGATGTCCGTGGTCAATGTTTTTTTCATTTTTTTAATTTGCGTCGCAAACGGAATGCGGTAGATGCGTAGGCATTGATTTATTAATACACCTAGATCTGCCTTGCAGAGTAAATTATTTAGAAAAAGTAATGACACGAAGATTCCGCAACTTTGATTCTTACCAATACACTTACACGGGTCGACCTATCAGAGCCCTTCGACTGCCGGCAAGCATCCGCCCACACACCGCAAAAGGTATGGGCCATATATAGGGTTACAGTAACAGTATACGATACTAACCCGTTCCTTATGAGGAGCGTTCATGAATTTTACGATCCATCTAAAATGACTTTTTTTTCCTTGTGGACGCGCTGTTCGCAATTATTTAGAGAGAAAACTTCTTTGAATATTAATTATTTAAGGCTATGTAAAAACAAATAAAAAAAAAACATTTACATGTGGAAAATTACACTATCTTTTTTGTTTTGTTATTTTACCCGTACGGTTTTTTACACGTTTTCACGACACAGGAAGGCATTTTGGATTGTTTTCTGGACGTCCGACCCGGCCGGCGGTTAAAAAAATATACTAAACACGCGTATGGCGGAGTTGGAGGTTTTGGCGGAGTTGAAGTGTCATTAATTTTTTTGGGTTCAGTTCAGTGTATTAATAAATCAATGTGCGTAGGTAAGTAAAATCAGAGTTTCAAGTATTAGTCCACCTGGACGCACTCCTTGTTAGTGGCTAGCTTTTTCAGATCGATTTCACCTTGGGATGAAATGATAACAGACCCATTTCACAATCTAATACTTACAGGCGGGGGTACCTCTGTTCTCCATACTCCACACCGCCTGGTAGGCACTTATCACCTGTCCAATGAAATACCGATCTCGTTATTAGGCTAATCAGGCATCAGCCATCAGCCATCAGCTGGCCTCACGTGATCTCTGATCCCGTTCCTGCACTAATCTCTCGCCACCTTGTAGCGACATATAAGGAGATAGAGAAACAGACAACTTGTAAGTGAAACCGAATTACGGCCACGTTTCGGTAAGCAACAGTTAAAGGTCACTATCATTTTTTATGTTGGAAATAATATAGACACTTAAATAATATTTTATATACACATTATGCACCTATGTACATGCACTAATATTGTTGTTAATGCATTCAACGGTTTACTATATTTATATATCGTTGTATTACTAATTGACTCTCACACACACGCATTTTATTATATTACTTACTTATGTATTTATTGTTTTTTAGAAAATCAAGTTTCATCGATTGAATAAAAAGTCGCTTATACTTCCCTACAATAATTCTAAAATTCATTTATTTTCAAACATATCTTGTGTGCACAATAATTATAAGTTTTTTTAAGTAACATAAACTTTTCAGCAGCAAATGCATGCTATTTATTATTATGAAAAAGAGGAGAATACCTAATTTATTTATTTATATATTTATATTTTAATGTTGTACACTGTACACAGTGTTATGTTTGATACAATGAAGTAAGAATTTTCAATTTGAGGTAACATATACAACATAACACCAATTACGTGGACAACACAATGTACAAGACAAATTTCTGAAGACGTGAAGTGAGCAAACAATCGTATACAAAGTGTTATGTCAAAGTGTAATGAGTGTGGTGTTTGTATTGGGAAATCTGAATATTTAAACGCAGGAGACGATAAGTAAAGAGAAAGAGGATACTGCCGTCCTGGCAAACCGTGAATTTTTGCACGAATGAATCTTACGTTTTGTAGTGTATTAATGAAAGTCGTGCGGTGGACGCATGTTCCTTTAGCCAAGATGCAAAGCTGCACAAAGTGCAACACGTTAAGTACCGGCACAGTGTTCTTACCTACTAAGCAGCTTTAGTACTTCTGTAGCCATTATAGCCCCCTCTCACCATAATGTTCGCTTTCTTTAGCTGTGGCAGATTACATGCGAAACATTTCATCTGCTGCTGGACTGAGTATAGCGATTGCAAATGAGATTCTACAGTTCCTTTTCATTGCCGTAAAATATCTTACCGGATTTTTAAAGTGAAAATTTGAATATTCACATAGGTAGGTACTTTATTTTTAGAAACATGCTCAGTTACAGTTGCACAAATGTAGTTGGTATCTTATTTAAATGTTGGTATCATCATCATTTCCATATACACCGTTTCCCACGATGAGACCGCGAAACTCCAGAGGGTGATTATTCATGATATTCTATTCTGAAAAAAAAATCTTAATAAAGTTTTTCAAAAAACTCAATTCTAATTTCTTAAAAAAATGATTAAAATATGAATAAAAATACACGCGTGTAATACCGTCCATTTTTGGACTGGCTAACACCACGTGACCTGCACCAATTTCAGATATGAAATTCGAATTTTGAATGTCCGCACAAGGCAAGGCGTTCGGTGACCAGAGTGGACCTCCACTCCTCCCCGCCTCACCCGCCACCGCTAGCATTTCAAACAGAAGCCAGTATTACATAGTCGCTTTTTATTTTACTTTTTTTAAATTAATTATTAAAAATGCCCGGATCAAAAAACTTTATAAGGATTTTTTTCTCAGAATACCATGAACAATCACCCTCCGGAGTTTCGCGGTTCATCGTGGGACACGGTGTATATGTAATTATGTAAGTATTCCAGCAACTGCGTTCAAGCTAAGCGATCGGCCATCAACTTCTTTGCCACGCCCACGTCCCGTAGCTTTCGCCTAAATTACATGTGAATTAGTGTCATCAATTTATTTCCTATAAACATTTATCTTAGTGTAAGCATATATAATTCGGTAATATTTTTTTATCGACCATGTAAAGGTAAAAATCTGTAAAATATCATTTTAATAATTTGTAATCGCCACCCTGGTTTCCATTTTCACGTTCTTTCATGCAGTGGAGGTCTGGGTGCAACATTACGTAAACATGACACTGACTTAAATGCAGCTATTTTGGATTTATTGCTTTTCACGATTATTTACTTGTACCAATTTACCACATACCAATATGTACATAAATCTATAAAATGTAAAAAAAGTAGTGTTAATCCATAACACTGTATGACTGTATTATAAATTAATAAGTAACAAAATAGAAAAAAAACTCCATAGTTATATATTCTTGACGTATTTACAAATTGATTTTGTTTTTACCTACAATATATTTTGATGTTTTGTACCATTTAAAAAAATGGCTATTTCATATTTAGATAATCCCCATTTTCACGTTCAAAAATGTCACTACCAGTTCTTGATTGAATTTTTAAGTACGGTGACAAGCACATTTTAAAAGTTTAACCATCGCCATCGCTTGAGATGGTTATCGTTATTGAAAGAGGAAAAGTGCTCGTACTTTTGTTACATTTTTAAGGAGGAAAGCAATGAAAAAAGTACGTGACAGAAAGTGCAGATGAAAATAAAAAATATATAAAGTTCCGGGAAGAAAAGTCGAAGTGGCACGTTCCAAGAGTCCCCTTCATTGTCTTGTACTCCACTTCAATATAGATTGCAGCAACCTAAGCCGGACCTTTTTAAATCTTATTTTAATCTCATTAGTTCCTTCAAGAGATGCTATAAAATTAAAACTAAAAGTTTTCATTCGGTCTTGCGTTGATATTTTTTTACTAGGTAAATAAAATAACCTATCTTCCTTGATTTTTTTTACAAGCCAACCGTTACGCCATTACTCTGAATCGGTTTACAGACAGATAGAATACCATACCAGTATATCATGGTTCAGACCTCGTTTTCTCCACACTCATGCATCTTCTCATGCACGCACGTCTATTATTTAGAGTTTTCACGAGCCCACTACTCAACGAAACACTTTGTATTGTATATTCTACACCAGAGTTCATTTTTATAAATATTTGTTAGTTATGTACCCAAATTCGTACACAGACAATAAAAAATGATATTTTTCTAATGTATATTACATTATTATCTATTGTTTATGTCTTTTGATTTTTTGTGAATACTGTCTGGTTATTTGCTGTCATATCTTAATTGCTTCTATCTACAGATGTGTAAAAAATGCAGATACGGGTGTGAGAAGGAAGAAGCATTTGGCGCCATATTATGACATTACACAGACGTTGAATAACCGCGACTATCGCATCGGTATTGGACAATCTTTATCGTTTGCCTCCTACCCACTCTTGGTTCTACCAACTACATACCTACCTAGTTTGTACGTAATTGGATTGTTAAAGTTTTTACGTTGCATTAATGCGTAAATAGCATCAGATATAATAACACTTGAATCGTCCTTGATGCCCCAAGGCCATCGGCTTACAATCCTCGATCCTTGCTGATCCGCGGCTACTATCTTGCGTCAAAAAGCTCAAAGGTTCTGTTAGTCCCTTTATGAAGGCGATGTTTTCCCTTTACCACCGTGGAACCAATTTCTCTTCCGATATTTTGTAACTAACCCCGGTCGAGATTTCTACCTTATAAGGCTCGAGGGTCCTCGATTCATTTAAATTTATTATTCGATTGTTTTTGACCAGACGCAGGATATTTTAAGAAACATGGTCCGGTTTTAAAGCTAGTCGCAAGCTGAAAAAAGTAGACATTGGACTTTTATGACTTTGAATCGTGATGAGCTAACACTCTCAGAAAAGAATGCAACATTTTTTGATCTGTAACTTTCTTAACAAGTTATATTGACTCAAGATCATATTATTGTAAATTGTAATATACCTACGTAAATGTATTTTGATTTCAATAATTAATAAGTAATACTAATGCAAAGCGCTTTGTCAATGAATTAAATTGATACCACTTAACTTTTATAACGTCGACTTCAAATTGAATAAGACGTTAACTTCAGTATAAAAAATAGGTTTACGATGTCTGTTTAATAAGACGACTTCTAAAATAGAAGTATCTGGGTGTCAATCAAATGTTTCCATACCTGGCGCTCTGACTATCTTTAACTCAATAGTTGCTTTTACGTATGGCCTACCTCACGTGATGTTTATCTCTGACTTGTAATAATTTATTCATGTAAATGGTCGGAGATAATATCTCCCCATGACACCGCAGATTTAATTTTTTTTATTTTTTTTTTTATTTTTTTTTATTTATTTATGGGAAAAAAACAACAGTATCGATACATGAACGTAGTATACAAAAAAAAAGCATGATTACCAACTTAGTTTTTCACAAGTATACAATTCAATAGAAAAAAGAAATATAAGAAATAAAAATAAAGAGTTATGAAGGAAGGATAGGATGATAGGGATAGGTAAAAGGAAAAGGAGATGACTGGGAATAGGAATAGGATTACCTTTTACATTTTAATGATCACGTGTGTACGATATGGTTCCACTTGTCACATCGCTTCAAATTTATTTAAGACATCAGAACTACACATGTAGTTACTAATGTGATGCTTATTGGATTAATCAATTCTCTATTTCTTTTGACTTCTTCGTTACGTAAAACAGACAAAGACCTTAGAAAAGAACCAACGTATTATGTTAAAATTTTAACGCAAAGGTCGACGATTTTTATAAACATTCTATTTTGTTGTTATAATGTAAGAACAGTTAGTATAATATAAGTTACCTTGATGACAGATTGTACAACCTAAGGATGTTTCTCAGGATAGTTATCTTTTGTAGAAAAAACTTCTCGTGGACATCTACAAACCCGTTTACTATAAAAGGATTGAGGAAATCGTAATACTTCGTATTCTGTCTGCATTGTTGCATTTATGTGACTCACTGTAAATTTATGTACATACGTGTCGTACGTTGTACCTACAGAAACTGCAAGCAGCCTCAGATATGCCTTTTTCATACACAATCGCAGAACAATGGATAATATTTTTATGTAGAGTAAAAGCGTATGTAAAAAGTAATCATTGAAGTGTAATTATTCAAACGATTGATTCAAATTACAATACAGTATTGATAAACAATTTAACAATATTGTAAGATTTTATACATATTTCCATTAAATGTCATTAGCTTTTGTTATATGAAAACGTTTTAGGAATAAGTAGGTAAGTTAATTATTCTGTTTTGTATACTTACACATTATTTATTGTAGTGGAGTCTATGAAAAAATACATTTCTAAAGAGAATATTATTTGAAAACGGTCATTACATTTTATAGAACAAAAACGTTTAATAAAAGGTTTCATTTTGTCTAAATTGCTCCTGAATTGTTTGTTCCAGTAGGTCTAACGATATCTCGCGGCGCGTCTTTGGTCTGCGCAGAACATTCCTGGCGCTGTACCACCCCTTATTTGGCTTTAATGCGACCCTTTTTGCCTTCCCCGGGACGAGAACTAGCCATTGGACAACAAAGAGATTGGAGTATCGTTACACATTCTGCTATGCGGACAATCGAAACGATTATTATAAAGTGTGCGATAGTTTTTGCCGACCGAGAGCCGACAGCCTGTAGTCCTAGTCGAGTAGTCTGCCTGCCGAAGGTTTCCTTCTATTTTGAATTGGGAAATGAGACCCTGATTCTCAAAATTCATTGCCGTATTTTGTTTTTGTTATTTCATTATGCTGCGGTAGATAGAAAACCTTTTTAACAATTCTTTATCCGATATTATTGATATCTCAACAGAGACAGAGAACCTCTGGAAACGAATCTAGGCGTTTACAGGGCTTATGACCTGTCATTGGCTGGGTTAAGTGGCCACTTGATGTATTACAACATTCCCCATTCCGCCCATCATCTGACAACCATGCATGACAAATTTTTGAAACTTGTATATATGTTGAGTTTGTACAGAATAATCCACATGCGAGTTGGTATTTCGACAGATTTTAATATTTTAAATATTTTTTTCCCTATAGTGACATCTGTTGAGAAGATAGATAAGCATTATTTTGGCAATCTAACTTTATTGGTGTAGGTATGGTTCATCCGAACTTAATTACTTACTTAGAAGACGCCCGAAGATGCCTCTCCAATTTTTATTTGCTTTTTAATTTTTACCAGTAAATATTTTTAACAACATTTTGAGTCTACAAGTATTTGTATTCGTTCAAAATGTTGTTGTTAATTTTTTTTATCCATTTGAAAGCAAACCAACATACCATAGGTTTGCTAGTTTCGTTATTACAACCCAATAAATATGGATGATCTTGTTAGTGTTAATTGTGTATACAATTTTTATATGCGTTAATTAATTACTAACGTCAATCACCTATTTTCAGTTAATTCGTCAGTATCAGTTTTAATTATAAGTTATGTTATTTTTTAATGGCGCCATGTATGTTTATTATTTGCATGAAATGTCCTTCGTGTCATTTTACATATGATTATAAAACAATTAACATGATGCAAATTTTTGTTTGCTTGAAGCATAAATTCAACTCCAGTACTAAAGCAGCAACACTCTGTATGCGATGCAATAATATTTAAATTAAT
Organism: Micrasema minimum; assembly: GCA_022494985.1. Classification (NCBI taxonomy): domain Eukaryota; kingdom Metazoa; phylum Arthropoda; class Insecta; order Trichoptera; family Brachycentridae; genus Micrasema; species Micrasema minimum. The sequence goes on from JAGVSP010001391.1 coordinate 22,093, forward strand.
GTATAAAACCTCCCGTTCAGTTACTGTCATGTTCTTTCGTTCTTTGCGCAAATTATAAATACATTTTACAACGATTATTATTGTTATCTCTTTGACGTAAACGCTTGGGTTTTAAAACTCTACTTATCTTGTAAAAATTAATTATACTTTTATTGATATAGGAACTTACATGATTTTCTTGAGATTGCATTAAGATAAATAAGTATTTTTCTCACATTACGATTGTCAGTCGATGTTGACATCGATCTACGTACATCATCGGAAGGACTGCTCTTGTTTTAATTTGCAGGAAATGGGCAACATTTCTAATAATAAAATATAACAACATGCCTGTTTTTATGAAAGGTATAAATACTGTAAGTACTCGCATATTTTATCATTTTTTAATATTTATTTATTTATTGACGGACAGAGTCCATTATAAACATTATAGATACACGAAATTTTTACAAAGAAAAAAAAATTGCAAGAACAGAAATAAACAGCAAAGACAAAGAATAGATTTTTTAAATTAAGTAAAATGCATAAGCTAACTATACAGATTCTTCAGCTGATTTATAAAGAAAGACATCCTTACACCAAAATAATCAAGATCTTGATGATCGTTCACCCGCCTGATCATTCTGGGTAAAGGTGCCTGTGCGCCATAATTGGTCCTGTGATGACCGAGGAACAGCATTTCATTATTTCTTAGTCTACGAGTGGAAACGTTAAAAAGAATCTTTTCCAAAATTTCAGGGGCATCAATGAGACAGTTCATAATTTTATACATGCAGATTATATCCGCAATATATTTGGAAAACAAAATTGTTACGAGTTTAAATGTTTAGTAATAACGATTTTTATCGATTTTATCTAAAGTAAATCTCCAGAATTTAATGTTTAAAGGACGAAATAGAACTGTGATCGCACTTCACTTACTCCGAGACTATAAGGAAACCATCTTAAGTAATTAACTCTCATGAACTCGGTACGAGCTTTGATTAAAAACGAACATACCTGTAGTCGGATGATCAAGCGTAGAATAAGCAATGAGACTTTAATTGTAATTTCCAACAAGGGAGTTTGTTGACAATAGCTTTGGTATGTAAATCGGATCTAGACACGGAGTAAACTATTTGAAACTGGGTGCAATATACTGCTGGGGTATCTTGTAAGAAGTAGAGAAGTGTAGGTTCTAGAGACGTACCCTGTGGTACCCCTTGCCGGCTGTAGCAGCTAGCGGCTGCCTGTACCCGCACACAGGTCAACTAGGAGGTCAAATACCAACTATCGGAATACAATTTGTTCCGATGGTTAATGGGTTCCACTTATCTGCATTCGATCACACAATTTAATTCATATTACTCACTCACTATTAGATACCATACATTGTAATATCGTTACCAAGTTCTGTAAATATTTTCTAAACCATTAAATTATCATGTTTTTTGCAGTATTAAAAAAATTGTTTGGTAATATTAAACAAGTAGTATACACTGTTGATATGCGTTTTGCTAAAATATAAATATTTAAAATGACTTTTTAAAATTTTTGTGTATTTTTGTGGCTATCGGTTTTTATTTTTTCAGTACCTAAATAATTAGCCTAAATATGTAGAGTTCTTTTACATAACATGTTTAAACGGTTGCGGATTAGAGTACATTTAAAACCATTATTGTTTACATACAAAAATATTGTAGTCTCTACTTGACGCACATGCATTGATGTTGCTGCATTTTGTGATGCAAATTAAATGTCAACAATTCCTTGTATTTTTGCCGCAATGAAAATGAGCACGTCTCGCAGTCCTCAAATGAGGCACGTTCTAGATGTATATTTACTTGTGTATTCTGAATTACGACATTCCGTACAAAGTTAATGTGAGTACGTCAACGTGTAAATAACGCAACTGTTGATCAAATATCTGAAAATGTGGACTGTTAACACAATGAGTAAATTTCTTTACAGGTTAATACGTCAACACTCGTCTGGTCGAATTCTGCATAAATATTTGGTCGTCATTTAGACTTTATTATTATTTAATTATGTTTTCTGTGATCTATTGATCTATTTAATAATATTGTATTGAAAACGTTAATTATTCGGAACGAATTGTCAGCTTCAAATTACCTATATCATTGTCAAATAATAAAAATAGTATTTACAAACATTTAGTAGACATTGTCCAGTCTGTATTATAGCTACATAAATTTAAAAGATAAATTAATGTAAACAAACTCACATAGATTTAATAGAAATTCTAATAAGTTCATAATGGAGTTCTGGTACCAACCCTTATGTATGGTAGTGAAGCGTGGTGTTGGAAAAAGAAGGACGAAAGTAGATAGAATGCAGTTGAAATGCGATCTCTCAGGCGAATGTGTGGTAAAACTATGTATGATAGGTGCACTAATGTTGAAATTAGAGCAGAATGTAAGGCTGAGATAAGCATTATCGACAAAATTAAGAAAGGTCTGTTACGATGTTTCGGTCATGTAGAGCGAATGGATGATGAAAGAACGGCTAAAAAATATGTGTTGTGACTGTGTCTGGATGTAGAAATCGAGGAAGACCGAGAAAGACATGGCATGATCAAGTAAAACAAGTGCTTGAAAGTGGGCATGTAAGATGTCGGAATAATCGACGTGCGTGCATGAGGAGATGTATGAATGTGGAGGAAGCAAGAGAAGTGTGCCAGGACAGAGTGGTGTGGCGTTCTATCCTCTCTGCCTAAATGGCGTGATGGTTAGTTAGTTAGTTAAAAGTGGCTTATTTTCTCGGACTTAGACTTTCCACCCTTGCTTTCTACTGGATACAATTTCTATTCGATACAACGTGATATATTTGAGATTTATGGCAGGTATACTACGATAGCATTCTTCTCAATAATTGCCCCTGGGGCCAATAAACTCGCTGTTCCCACTGACCTCGATACCCGTCACAAGTGCAATATGTTGTCTTTTTGCCTAAAGGTTGACGGTTGGACGGGCTCTCTCTATTCCGAATGTATTCAATCGAAACGGACTTGCAATTGAAACATTTGACCAACCACACTAGAATATAGAATTCTAACAACGACCTCATTCGTTTGTCTCTAGCATAAATTGCATTTTCAAAAACAATCAATTGATCATATCCTATGATAGCTTACTCATCCTATAATTCATATTCTATTATGTTTACTCTATGTATTATATGTGTTAACAGATAGGTTGCAACATATACATTTGAACAATTCATGATTCCGGTATGTAATTCAACAGGCCTGTAAATTAATTAGGTAGTTGAAAAATCCACGAAAACCTATAAAAATAATTTAGAAAATTAACGAAGAACGGCTAAAAGAAGTTTAAATGCAAGTGTGCATGGATGTAGAAGCCGCGGACGGCCGAGAAAGACATGGCATGACCAAGTACGTCAAGTACTTAAAAGTGGACATGTGAAAAGTCGGAATAATCGGCGTATGTGCATGAGAAGATGTATGAATGTAGAGGAAGCAAAGGAAGCCTGTCAGGACAGAGTGGTATGGCGTTCTATCCTCTCTGCCTACCCCTACGGGCTGAATTCGTCCATTTAACTGTATGCATGACTTCTCGATCTGTAGACTGGGAGAATGACTTCTCTACTTCAGGATATTGCCAAATATTTGTCTGTCTACACAGTGTGTGGCCTGTCTGCGACGAAATAAATCTCGTGGAACCCTTAAATTATCGCATGACCATGTTGCTTAGCACGTGACAAATAATTATTTAAGGGATTATACTGAAATATTCTTATTGTGTGGGTTTTAGAAAGAAACGAAATCTGTAAGTTACGACTGAAGAGTAGGTACAATATTCAATATTTATGTATTTTATCGAAATATCTTCAAGTTTTGATGTAGATCGAAGTTTTAACAATTTGTCATTAATCGCTATAATAATAAATAAATTTAGGTAGACGTAATTACCCATGTTTATTGTTTCATTTTTTAATGTCACAAAATAATAACCAAAAATTTATTCAAATATAAGTCCTTTATTACTACAAACTTAATCCGTAACATCTTCATTATTTATTTACTTATTGCCATAGGTACTTAATTAACATAATTATTTCTTGTATTTTCTATAAAAAACAGCCGAAATTTAAAGCATATCAACTTTGTTTCCGTATTAAAAAACCCGATATATTATGAGCATGCGTAAGGCCTGTTTGCATCAAAAAAGTCAGGGCTAAATTAAAAATAATAATTCCTTTTATGTTAAAATCGGTTGCAGATTGAACTGTTATTTGAATTTAGTCTTGGCTTTAATAACCGGCCCTTAGTTATACATATATATTTGTCAATAAGTACAAACACCTTGTTTTGATTTGATTAGTGATTTATTATAGCCTTTTCTGAGGTCAGATTGTAATACTACTCCACGTATGTAAGGTTAACATCATTTGCGTTAAATACTATAATAGTATCTCATTCTACAGCCTCTAGCTAACCTTATCCTAAACAAGTCTATAGATAAATAATTATAATCGAGAATCTTCAATACAGGGAGAAAGCGGAACACCTATATAAAATCATTGTTCTAGCTTTTTACAACTCTGCATATAAGGAAAATACTTTAAATAATATTATTCTTTCAAATTTTCAAAAAAAGATGAAAAGAGCGAACGTTGATTACGTACGCAATACAAAATATCAAAAACATCTCCAAAAATATGTACCTAGGTATCATGTATAATTTATTATGTAGGTACTATATACCTACAAATATCTCATTTTAACTCACTCGTAGATACCCGTCTAATGCAAAATTACTGTTAATAAATTAATAACCAGTTTAATCAATTCTTTTTTAACTGATAATAAAATGGCATTGTCAAAATTTCCCAGTTTTTCATTTTTTTTTAAATGAACACAAAGTTGGATACATAGTGTAAAGGTAGAATCATTCTTACTTTAAAGACCATAACAATAACATAATCTCCGTTATTTTTTATTTTATAATTATTTCCCTTCTTCTTCTTTTTCTTATATAAAGCTAAATCATCATCACCATACCATATCCGCTCCCTTTGTGGAGCATATGGAATCCACAAACTGCCTCCAGGCCAAGCGATCGGCCGCCAGCTCCCGTGCATCCTCCCAAATCAAGTCCACGTCCCGCAGCTCTGACGCAGACTGCCAAAAAAGTATAAAGCCAAAACTGGATGAAAAACTGTGTGCTAGTGTCAGACTCTCTCTGTGCGCTAATTCCACACATTTTTTCACACAGTTTTACAGATAGTTTCAACTGTGCCGTGTAAAGGTAAAATTCACACCGCGCAGTTTTTATTGGTCGGAAAACGGTACAAGAAAAAAACGGAACAGTTTTCTGAACAAGAAACTGTCCCGTATAAAGTGGGCTTAATGAATTATTGTCATGTTGAATGAATTTCTACAGAACAACTAAATAGACCGCATGCTATTCAGCGTCTGAATTTGCAATATAAGCTAATTCTAGTGAAATCGGGTTTTCTGGGAACATTTTTGTAATTGAATATTTTATCCTTTCCGGAATAGTGATTTAGCATTTTTGTATGAAGTGTAAATAAACACGTTTTGTACGTGATAATCCATAAGAAATAATTAATTAAATAATAAAATGCCATTTCAATGAGCTAATACCCATTTTTATATTTTTACCTTTCTTACCCCAATGCCAATTTTCCAGATTTTTCAACATTTCTATTCGTTTTACCCTACAAAACCATTAAAACCAGATCTGATTTCAGTAATCTTTACTGCAATCTCGTGTCTTCGGCTTTACACTGAAACGTAATTTTCTTTTTGTTCCTGTTTTGTTTTTATTCATTTCGTCACATTCAGCAGAAAATTTTATGTTTCATTTCTTTATGTCTATAAAACACTCTCTTAAATACTTCTAGGATTCTGCAGTCCATATTTTTTTCATTTTGTTGTGTTGGTGCATTGTCACTGTTCCGCGAACATAAATCTCTTTCACTCCAAGTTGCATATTTATTGAAATTACACGATAAATGTACGTATACTAAAGTAAGTTTTGTGATGTATTATGGGTGGATTCAGATATACGAGTACGTCGTCAATCAATTTGCCAATCCGGCCATAAAAACGGCGCGGGCGTCTGGCGCCAAAGGAACTCGCCCCGAATTCCGGCCAAGACGGGTAATTATTTTTTGTACTTTTACAAAGCTCCTTTTGTTATTTTACACTCGGCGACTGTATTAATTTACACGCGTAATACGAAAAGATTTATTTAGAAAGGCCCGACGCGAGCGACGGATAATATTATGTAACCACCCAAATTTTCGATGAAAAGTAAAAGTATTCCCAAGAGAGTAAAACTTTACAAAAGCTTCTGTGGTCCAATCGGTACTGTCTTCCCTTCTGGAATATTTCTAGGTTTGGTCTCCAGTAGCTCGATCACAGATCACTATCGACGCGGTATTAAGCGACGTGATAACGATTTCTTACCATGGATGTTTAACGTTTTCGCGATCACAATGGAACACGCATTAAAAGTTATCGATCGGGATTATTGAACGAGCGCATCAAGTCGCGAGCCATTTCCCGAGATATATCTTCTTCGCACATATCTTCTTTCAATCTTTCTCGAGTGCCGTATTGCATTTAGCCGGCGTTCGGCAAGCCAAATATTGAGAAAAGCAGTCGACATAGTAAACAATCCGACACGCGCGTTGACTTTCTTGATTTGACGTTTGACGTTTAGCCGCGATATTTATTATCATCTATGGTGCTCGGCAACGCGAACGTGGTATGGACGTATGTTCATTGTGATCGGTCAAATGGTTAGCGTTAGCACGTGGTTAGCACGTTTTTAACTACGTCGATAGTTATCTGTGATTGAGCTCCTGTAGGAAGATACTTTGGTGTTTAGAAACATTGCGTTTCGCGATCGATTCTACATCTCACAAAAAAAATTGTACTTCTACGTAATAGTTTAACGAATCATAAGTAGGTACCCTGTTTTACTTTTTTTAAAACATGGTGTGTACTCTGTGTACAAGCGTACGCTTTATATTAGATATCTCGCCATGGCACCATAAGGGTTAAATAAAGGTTCACTCAATTTGTATTACACACTAAAACCTTAGTCAAAATAAAAAATCTCTACCTATGGATTATTTGTCAAGGTTTTGTTGGTACGCGGCTTGGTGCTTTATTAATTATTGTACAATATTATTTCAAGGTGCATCTCCTCCCTGAGATCGAACATAAATAATAAAGAAATGCTTTGTCGGAGGTTTATGGTGTCAGGCTCCTGCCGAACCTTTTGTTGGCTCCGTGGCCCAGTGGTCCCGAGGTGGGCTGACATAATAACAGACAGGGTTCGAGACCGACCAACAATGGCCGCGTGGGCAGATATAATGTGTGCTATATGACATGATAATGAAACGTATAAATTACTAATGTACTCGTATATTCTTTCCTAGAATCATCCGTCCGAGCTGAAACGAAAGTTTATAATCTGTAATTATCCATGGCTTTCGTCAGGCCCGTCTCTAGAGTAATATGTGCCCAGCGCCCCCCCCCCCCACTACTGTCTCACACTCACACATCATTGCGGAAATTTTTTATCGGGTAATTGGGTTCTTTCCGATTTCCTATATTTTTTATTCAAAAAAATTGATTGAAAAATAACAATATCAAGGGAATTTTTTTTTAATTTTTACGATGTCATATGAATTTTCTAGCGCGGTTTGAAATAGCGCTTTTTCAAATCGCTCGCAAAATCCTCAATTTGGCGCGCATGCGGTGTGACGTCACATCAATATGGGCGCTCACTTCGTAATGAATTTCCCGCCTTTCATAATGGACGGGTATGACGTCATTATCCAATAACGGGCGTTAAGAGTCACTCGTAATTTCGTGTTTTTAAAACATTAATTTATAAATGAAAACAAAATTTTTGATCACTGTGTTTTATATCGTTGGAGTTGTAAAAATATACTTAAAATATTTATAACGTTTTCAAGGATATTCATGCTATCGGGAAGAACCCTATTTAATTTATGTGTAGGTTTATAGGTTAAATGAACAAAACACATCACATCAGGAAATATGTTTTAATAAAGTAGAGAGAAAGTACAGAAATACATAGAACGATTTTTTAAATATATTTTTATATTAAATAACATGGGCAGGATAACAAAAAAATACATAGGAATTTTAGGAGCTTCTGCGAATGATGATATAGCATCTCCGAAATCTAACTTACGAGTTTTATCACTAAATGTAGATACGTTTTAATAGGATTCTTAAATATTTTTAAACAGGTAGGTAATAAGTTTGCACGTCTTTTGTTTGTGTTGCGTAATTTTGCAGAAAGCTTGTAATGGGGCAATTAGGTACCTACCTCCCCAACCTTTAATTCTTCAAGTTACCCATCTTGGCTTTTCTTAGTACGGCCAAGTTGGCACCACTGACATTCTTAGGCATCAAAAATGGCGTCTTTTCCCCCCATTCTGACATCCGCCCGCCAGGCGACGGGCGCGGCGCTACGCGCCGCGTGCCGGCTCGGATGGAGTTTCAAAGCCCGTATTACGTATAAGTTAGTATTTCGTAGTGCCCAAGTCCTAGTCTTTCTGAATTGAAGATCATAGTGCCAGGTTCCAGGCTCCACGGCCGCGTCCCGTGCATATATTTGAAGTCTAATCGGCTTCCGGTGATACCTACCTATTGGTAAACAAACATTTCATTTTTTTTTGAACTAAGATACGAGAATTAATGCTAACTTAAAAAAAAACATATTTGGTTGATTTTCTAGTCGCGTTAGAAAAACATTAATGAGAAAAGGGTCGTTTATTTTTTATTTTTTTTCAGTAAATACAGGAACGTAAATACGCTATCGGGAATAATAATAATAACTGGAAATATTTTATCGAACTAGGGTTGTCAGCCGGAATTTGTTTGAGAAATAATGTGGATAAATTGATGAATGGAATTATAAATCTTACACCCTTGTGCGGTAATACATTTTTTGATGTGAAAGTGGCATGTGTTTGGTGAAAGTATGAAAGGTTTGACTGCATGTTATGTTTAAATAATTTTGAAAACTAGCCTCAGCATGAACGTTCCTGTTGACAATACTGACGTGCGAGGTTCTGCATTACATTTTGTCGGAAAATACTAATCGAGATGATAACACTGTGAAATTGACGTTTATTTTTTTTCCCCTCTTATTATACCGGGTCTGTAGATAAAAGATATAAAGAGATTAAAATTTTAGGGCATGTATATTCTTTAGTTAAGGTAGTTTTATTTATCAAAAGGGTGTGTTTTGTTTTATATGTGTCTAATATTATCAAATCTTGTTTGAAATTGTAAAAAGAGTTGTTGTCATTCTTCCTACTTGATGGGTAAAGAATTTTGTCAAAAAGGGGGCGTGGTTTAGTACGCTACTAGACCGCGAGAGGAAAATATATTCCTGAGCAGGAATTAATTAATTCCCTGGACACTAAGATGTGTGCTTTTCTAAAAGGCGCTAGCTGCCCTGGGCCGGCTGAAGACTTTTGTCTATAACTAACCTGGAGGTTTTCCATTGGACGCATTGGAATTCAGTACGGAGGTGGAAGTGACCACCTTCGCGATACAAACAAATAAAAAACAGTGGATGACAGCGTCAGACGTGGGCTGATTATCCAAGGCGGTGATGCCGCAAATTTGGCCAGGTAGGGGAGTTTGACAACAGCAAAAGGTGTATCTGTTAAACCAGACAGACTAACTTGTGTTAGTGTTTTTTTTGTGGGTTTGATATCAATAAAAGTCCGAGATGTTCATATGGTCCTAGCATACTGTGTTTGAGAAATCGTATCTATGGGCGGGACCGCCTCAAAAATATTTTAGTTTGTAAAACCATTATAATGTACTGTCGTTTCCTTTTGTCTTCGGCCGCGCGAACGGCGGAGTCATAAGAAGTTTAGAGTCAATTTTGTAACCTTGAGAGTGGTTTCTGATTTCCACTAAGAAAATTTAAAGATTGAGTATGGCGTTATGTCTAAAAAAAAGTAGAATCAGTAACAAAAATCAGTGGCGTTCATGTAGTCAAATTTTCAATTTACTTTATGTTTGAATTTCATGTAAAGTTTTGTAAACCATGTATTAGTATTTTTAAAAAAAAAATGTTTTTAAAGTATGAAAATTTAAGTTGTAAATTTAGCAAGGTCACGATTGGGACAAACATGGCTTTAAGTATAGTGAAAGGGTTTAAAACTGGTTCACGCCCAGTATAAAAGTGGCTATGAAGCAAAGTGGTGGCGATGTTAAATCGCAATAAGTGAAAACCCCGGTGGTACTTGCCTCCCAATAGGTTAAATATGTAGATAGGATACTAGTATTAAAATTATAGAAATTTGATCTCCTCAAAAGACAGGTGAGACTAAAAACGTCTCATCAGTCGCTTAGGAACATATGTAAAATGTAAAGCTCATGCTAGGCGTTCTCACCACCCATTACAACCCCAAAGAAAAATATATTTTTTTTCATACGCCTAGCAGCCTGTGTTTAAACAAAATTTTGTAAATAATTTTTTCTCCTCGTCAGAGCTTTGTCTTGCCCGTTAGCGCATATGGGGTACACACTGCGTGTATCTCTGATGGAAATACGCATCAACTAACATTAAAGAGGTAGAGACATATGCTATAATAATAATGTTTATTTTTAATTCTTGTATTGGGATCTTTAATTATAGGTTAAATAGATAATTGAAATGTTTTAAGTATAAAATTGCAATACCCAGTTTTTAAAATTTGTATGTTACATATGCTCTCTCTTTTCATAGAAACATTAACATTGAAGAGGTACAGACACATACTATAAAATTATTGTTATTTTGAATTCTTGCATTGGGAGTCATGCAATGTTATATTTTTTGAATTGTAAGGGTATTTTGTATGACCAAGGGTGACACATCTTTGGATTGTAATTATTCCTGTAATCAAGGGGACACTGTCTTAGCCCCTCGCAATCTAGTTTTTAAGTTTTAAGAAACAAACCACCATTAAGTAACCTCTCGCTTTTCAACCCGCATAGCTACAGGGCTACTCATGTTTCGAGCCAGCCGCTTCACCCGGGTTGATATTTTTTTTCTTTTTTTTTCAATTTTTTTTTCTTTTTAAACTTGACTTGAGATGGAGTGTAATGGGGCAATTAGGTACCTACCTCCCCAACCTTTAATTCTTCAAGTTACCCATCTTGGCTTTTCTTAGTACGGCCAAGTTGGCACCACTGACATTCTTAGGCATCAAAAATGGCGTCTTTTCCCCCCATTCTGACATCCGCCCGCCAGGCGACGGGCGCGGCGCTACGCGCCGCGTGCCGGCTCGGATGGAGTTTCAAAGCCCGTATTACGTATAAGTTAGTATTTCGTAGTGCCCAAGTCCTAGTCTTTCTGAATTGAAGATCATAGTGCCAGGTTCCAGGCTCCACGGCCGCGTCCCGTGCCCTGCCTTCACGCAGAAGTCCCAAGGTAGCTATGGAAGTCTTTAAGTCGCATATAGCGACAACTTCGCACGAGTTCAGCACAGCCATGGTCGGAGCTAACCTGTTCCCCTCGAAGCCGCGTTAAGCGGCGATTCATAATTATATCCGCATCAAGACACTGGGTTTAATACCGTGTCAGTCCATTCAACGACGCTGCGATATGTAAATATATCCAAGACCGGACATCGGTTTTACATCGTGTCAGCTCCATTCCCCGCTAGCCACGGAAGCAGCCGTCTTCACCTCCTGATTTCGTAGGCTGGCCTTAGCCTACGGACAGCTATAACCTTCCCCCCCGCAACGCGGACTCCCTCCAGTAGACCCTGGGGAGTCCGCGTGTTCACCACCGCTTGGGAGACACCTTTACAATGATCTAATCTTAAGTTTTAATTTTAGTAACTCTGTGTAGGAAGGCCTTCAACACTATCCTAGTTTTACGATTGAACTGTATGTCATATGTTATTTGCATTTTATCGTAATTATGAATAAACCTAAATTGTCCATACATAAATAGTTCACATATCCCCGCCACCTGAGATGATTTGAGTGAAAGTCGAGAGTCTATATACACACACAAAATAGGTGCCGAATCTCCACAAAGAAGACCCTGAGTTTAGCCGCCGGAAGCAGTCGGGCAATAAGTATTTATATGTTATATTACGAGGGAATCCATTATATTACAAGCTTAGGCGGTAAAAAAGCCGCAAGGCCAAACAATCGCCCCTGACGTAGCGCGCCCGGGGCGCTCGCCCCGCCCGAGCCCTTGAGACGGCCCTGTTGCTCGATCACAGATCACTATCGACGCGGTATTAAGCGACGTGATAACGATTTCTTACCATGGATGTTTAACGTTTTCGCGATCACAATGGAACACGCACTAAAAGTTATCGATCGGGATTATTAAACGAGCGCATCAAGTCACGAGCCATTTCCCGCGATATATCTTCTTCGCACATATCTTCTTTCAATCTTTCTCGAGTGCCGCATTGCATTTAGCCGGCGTTCGGCAAGCCAAATATTGAGAAAAGCAGTCGACATAATAAACAATCCGACACGCGCGTTGACTTTCTTGATTTGACGTTTGACGTTTAGCCGCGATATTTATTATCATCTATGGTGCTCGGCAACGCGAACGTGGTATGAACGTATGTTCATTGTGATCGGTCAAATGGTTAGCGTTAGCACGTGGTTAGCACGTTTTTAACTACGTCGATAGTTATCTGTGATTGAGCTCTGGATTCGTTTATAACGCGTATGGCTATAAAGTATATTTTTAAGTACCTAAGTAGATAATAATAATATTTAGTTATTTTTTAAATAATTTTTATAGTTAATATTATAATTAATGTTTTCAATACTAGGCGGGTCCTGGAGGTGGAACCAATAATTAACTATTGTAAATTCTGTGTATTGTCTTTTTTAATTAGTGGTCAAATGATACAATATTGATGCATGTTTTGTTTTTAACCTTAGTTGATAAATTCATCTGATTCAAGAGCTTTTAACGAGCACTACAATATTAAAAGTAAAAGAGCTTTGAATGGTGTTTCTTCGTATTGTAGTTATTGATTACACTAATGTGAGAAATTCTGTTACCATCTCAAAATCTTAGATCTAATCTGTATGTCGTTTCCATCAGAACCTTTATTCCTTTTCTCGTACGCCTAAAAAATGCCTTTACGCACCTCTATTCCTATATATAATTCTATTCCTCTATTTTTCCCAACCTCACGTTACGTGTAAACTCTTCATTCTTTCCTTTTGTATCACAGACATTGATGTAAAACTGTTTAGAAGTTTTGTATACATTCTTGGTTGTCCCATGTTATTTCGTAAAGCCTTATTCGATTCAGTTGTTGCCGTCTGGATTAATAGGCTTAGTCACCCCTCCATCCTTTCAAGAAAATGTAAAGAAGGGTGTTGGTTTAACACGTGCTTAGATAGTTTTTTTCTTTCTTTATGTTGTTAGTATGTTTTAGGCTTTTAATTCAAAGTCAACATCGTAGGTAGGAAGTGTATATATTCTCTTATAAAGTGATCGATTCCTTACAATTACTATATCTTTATTTTACATTCAAATAGATACAAACAGTTGTTCGTAAAGCTTGAATTAGACAATTTATTAATGTTGAATTCAACAAAATGGTATAAAATTGATCATCAATATAAAATAACAAATTAATCATAACAACAATTCAGTGTTTTCTACTTCTCAACAATTTGATTTCTAACCATGTTTCGTGTATTGTTATTAGTTTCCAAAAGCCTGATTTGTTTCAATGTGCTCTACTTTAGTTGTCTTTCTCAGAGTCGGTTTCCGGAAACATATCTTTGTAGAATAACGAATGAAATCTGTGTAATATCTTGTCCACTCTTCCATCACGAGACTGAGCATGTACGAATTGTCAAGAAGCAACATCACACACAACAGTTGAACCATTAGGTAATAAGCAGTTGGCAAGCAGTCAGCTACGACAGCGAATGATACTTTTATTTTTCTCCAGTATGTTGTCTTGTAGGCGGAGTGCAGCATGTTAGTAGTCAGTACTCTCTCTTCCTCTTTTTCTACATTCTGCCAATAATAACATGCTATGTCGTACTATAAACACAAACAAAACCGTGTCATTTAGACAAGCCATGGGAAATATGAAATAATTATCATCGTGTGAGATTATAATTTTCCATTGAAAATTTACAAATATTACGTTTTTATATCTTCTTAAAACAATTTTTTTAATAAACTAACTTTATTTCGTTATGATTGTCAATTTGTAACAATTTACTTTAATAATTCACTTACTTAGCTGTTTTTAAAACTATTTATGTTTGACTTCATAACTAGCTGCGTGTTTTCACGTCAGCAAGTTGTTATCAACTAGACGAGTTGTTGTCATATCTGATATGAGTGCAGTACCTATGTACGTTATTATAATTGGTATGCAAGGCAAGTCGGATGCAGTTGTCACAGTGCACGATGCAACCATCTTAATTAATTTTACTTAGTTTTTTATTTTAACCAGTTTATTTTATATCTTATCTTGCTCTTCATCTACCGTTTTTACCTTAATGCAGGATGTTTTTACGACCACATTGGTATAAAAGTTGAACTTGTGTTGATAAAACACATAAATGTATTTCAATTTAATAAGTTAAGCGTTTCCGTTTTATTTCAATAAAATGTTGTACGATTTGTTGATGGATTTTTGTATTCAGGTTGATTAACTTTATGATGCTGTCTTTTTACGTAAAAAATAATGACAATTACTATCAAAGAATTTAATCATGAAGTATACATACATGTATTATAGATGTATGTATTAAAAATTACAACTACACCGTATTATATCGCATATAACATACAATATAAACATTTCAAATTCATTTGCTTACTCTTGGATGTCCTTAGAAATATATTTTGTTACATTGTGTTGTGCACTTAATTGGTTCTATGTTATATATATTTCCTTGAAATATTCATGTCAATTTATTATACCTACACTCTGTGTGCAAAACATTATAATATAAATAAAATAAATATTAGGTCCTTACTTGATCTTAAATATCTTCTCTTTGGTTAAGAATTCCAAATTCAAATTTATACAGCTATTTACTCAAGTACTTGTGTTTCGAAAATTATAATTCATTTGTTTTTTCCTCAATTGTTTTTTTTCTTTGCGTCACTCAGTTTACAAAATGGAAAACTTGAAATATCGCGTTATTTACGAGTACGAGTTCCACCGTGGCACCAGTGCTGCAGAAACGGCTCGAAGAATTAATGATGTGTATGGCGACGGTGTCGCAAAAGAAAACACAGTGCGTTTTTGGTTCCAACGTTTTCGTTCTGGAAATTTCGACCTGCAGAACAAGCCCCGTGGACGGCCGGAGACCAAAGTTGATAATGAAGAATGGAAGCGGATCCATCGCAAACCACGTCCGAGTTAGCTGCAGGCTGCGGTGTTAGTGATAAAACTGTTTTAATCCACTTGAAGCAAATTGGGAAGGTGAAAAAGCTTGAAAGGTGGGTACCTCACGAATTGAGTGAAGCAAATCTAGCAAAAGCTAGACCACCCACTGCACAACAGACGGCTACCAAATTAGAAGAGCTTCAATTGGAATTTCTAAGACATCCACCGTACTCTCTCGGACCTTGCCCCAACAGATTACAATTTTTTTCGAAATTTGGATAACTTCTTGCAAGGGAAAAAATTCAACTCCGATGGGGCAGTCCAAACCGACTTCAAAGATTTTATTGATTCCCGTCCGAATGGTTATTTTAGTAAAGGGATCAATGAACTACCTATGAGATGGCAAAAGTGCATAGATAGCAATGGTACATACTTTGATTAAATAAATATATTATATTTAAAAAAAAAACTTTATGTTCCTCCCATACAAAACGCCAATTTCATATGTAAGGACCTAATATTATTCAAAGAGACGAAGGCTTCAATAAGTTTATGTTTGATGATTGCTAGATTTAAATAATATTTGGCTTATTTCAATCACCATAAATATTATAATTCATTATTGTAAGCTGGATAATCTCCATACTAGGATTTCGTCTAAAATATGAAGTCACCCTTACGTATAAACTCGATGCAGTGAATTATCTCACGAAATATGGAAACCATTCACATTAATTCTTAATCTTCAAACTTTCGAGCCAACCAACCACCCCGCGTTCAAAGGCGGTTCTTTGATGCTCTGATGCTATCGAGTGTGTATGATTTATATATGATCGTTGCGCAAAAAATGGTGAGACTTATCGTCTGTGAAGACAAGCCGCACAGGGAAGAGAAGTTGTAGGGGAACCGTATAATGTAGAAGAGGGGTAGCGGGTAACGAAATCCGATACTACAGCAACCCAAAGTTCAAAGCTATCACTCTAGCTATTCCTATTCACCATTCACGGAGCTTTTGTCAGCGCAGCGGTTTGTACCAACTCTACGGGTTCAACGCCAACGTTTTCAAGATTACTTTAGGAAGCCATTTTAAATTCTGTAACACTGCATCGGTACCTACACCAATTATTATTATTATTATTAGACTCTACTAACCCTACTAATCATAATCATTCTACTAGATTTGCAGGCAATAATAAATTGATAACACCTAAAATGAGCACAAAATTTGGACAACGGCACTCAATATTTATATCTCCTTACCTGTACAATAAGTTGGAAAAAAATACTAAAACGACTAAATTAGGGATTAACGTGTGGCTCGTCGATTTAGATATTGTAAATTCTGAACAACTATTGATTATTCAGAGATAATCTAGTTGTATGTAATATCCGATAGTATTTTGTTTCAGTATGTTTCTTTCTAAGGACCCAATAACTTGAGTAGTAGTGTTAGTAAGTTTCTAATTAATTTACTATTTGATAAAATTTAGTTGATTCAGGAAAATAACCTATTGTAATAGCATATTTAAAATAACATATAAACTTATTCAAATCCCAAATTGTAAATCATAAATTTAAACTTTTAGGCAAATACAGTAATTACATATCTTTTCAATAATTATAATATTGTACATAACTTCTCTGAGACAGGTGCGCAAAACGCCACCTAGTAGAGAAGATATCAATAACAAATTAGTTTCACACACCATCTGTAATGAATAAGATATGTAATGTTAGGGACCATAATAAACAATAATAATAAACAATCATGGATAATTTATACAGCGCCGTTTTCTTATAAATATACCTCAAGGGCGCGGGCGCTTTAAATATTGAATTTAACGGCTCGGGAAATTTAAAGTGAGTGAAAACTCAATTTCTGAGTAGAAAATACCATAATCAAAATTAATCAAAAGATTTTGAGAACATATAGGTCTTAAGTTTCTTTCGAAACATCACTTCACTCTCACAGTTGCGCACTTCTGGTGGGAGAGCATTCCAAGCCACAGGGCCCGCTACCGCAAAAGCGCGCTCTCCGAATTTTGTGCGCGGATCGGTACTAAAACCCTGTGAAAGTATATCATGATCATTTTATTACATGAAGGTAAGATGATCGCGATCAGTCATACGTTTATGAGTACCAGTGCAAGGTATCACACATGAAATACTTTTTTTTCAATTTCTAAAAAAAAATAAAAAATATTTGGAACTGTAAATTAGATACTTCAAATGCCTCAATTAACAGTGACTTTTCCACGGCCATTTTCAAGGCGCATGTTGCGTTATCAGGCAAGTTTTCGGAAATTTATTTACATAAGGTGAATTAAAATTATCGGTAAATTATGTTTATTCGGCTGATGAATCATTCTTCGTCGATAGAGTTTATCAGGATGAATTGTCACGGCGACTATTCATCCAGATAAATTATTTCGACGCCGAATAATTCATCAGACGACAAAAATAATTATTTTATCCAAAAAAAAATAGTTATTTATTCTTATCCACCTAATAACTAATAACTAATAATAACTAATAACAGTTTTTTTAATTAATTAATGGTAATTTCTTATTGAATTTTTAGTATGAATTTTTACAGTGTATAAATAACATTATAGAATTCTATTATGCAATTTTAATTGTGAATGAACTCGATATATTTACACCTGCATACAAAGTTAATGTTTTATTATTATGTTCTAGTATAAATATTATACCTTAAATACATATCATGTTCATGTATTGGTAATGTTACTCGTCGGTCGTCGGTACTTGAAAAAATCAGGTAGTAATATTATGTGATTCCCGGAATTGTTAAATTTTGGTCCCTGTTTTCCTGTACCCTGAAATTCCTTTGGATTTAGGATGGGTGATGGGTGATGGGACACGCACTTGAATGGGTTTGTGTTTAATATTATCCTAAACGGCTGCACATTACACTAAAGACCGACCACATTATGCAAGAAATTCGATATTTTGTTAAGGGCTGGGGGCTGTAAGCATTCATAATTCCTACTCATCTTTATTTGGATATTAAAGCCAGAAAACCATCATTATTTACTATAACCGTTTTTTTAAAGATATTATGGCATAATAGTCCGTCCATGGTTGTAGAAAAATGTCTATAAATATGTTTAAATTTACTAACTAACTAACCATCACGCCATTTCCCCGAAGGGGTAGGCAGAGAGGATAGAACGCCACACCACTCTGTCTTGGCATACTTCTCTTGCTTCCTCCACATTCATACATCTTCTCATGCACGCACGTCGATTATTCCGACTTCTTACATGCCCACTTTCAAGCACTCGTTTTACTTGATCATGCCATGTCTTTCTCGGCCTTCCTCGACTTCTACATCCAGGGACAGTCGCATCATATATTTTTTTAGCCGTTCTTTCATCATCCATTCGCTCTACATGACCGAACCAACGTAAAAGACCTTTCTTAATTTTGTCGATAATGCTTATCTCAGCCTTGCATTCTGCTCTAATTTCAACATTAGTGCACCTATCATACATTGTTTTACCACACATGTGTCTGAGAGATCGCATTTCAACTGCATTCAATCTACTTTCATCCTTATTTTTAATTTTTTTTTAAATATACTCTTACAATTTAACAATTCGGCCCCATTTGAGATGTGCTGTTTTTTGATAATTATATCATGATTTTTTCTACCTTCTTTTCTAACCACATAATGTATGTTTCTCTGCGCATATTCTCAGGGTTTCATTTTACAAACGGTTTAGCCGCCCATTAACATAAGCCATTGCGAATTTTCAAAGTCCACTTGGCGAGGGTCAAGTTGTTGATTCGCCCCATTAAAGAAAAGCTGCAAACCATCTTCTTCTGTAGATATTAAAATGGACGCTAAAATAACAAATGGGATTTAGGAACCACATGATCTGAACAATTACACCTAAAATGTCACATGTCTGATCAATATACGCTGGTGATCTTGTCTTCATGTAATAAAAGATCAAGATATTTTGCAATTCGTGTACCAACTACCAACACAGTGCCCTATGCTATGGATTATGGAGTAGGAGGTAGGATAAAATCGTCGTTTGTCATCATTGTTAAATATTTGAGATTTTGTCGGTTTTATCACCATCTGACGATCAAACAGTCAGCAAAGAAGCGGTTTGTCGGTATGTTACTGTTGCAAACTCTATAAATAAACTTGCACTTCAAAAGTTAACCGTAACATTTAGTTGAATGACTTCTGTTCCATAAAAGCTCTCCGGTGACAACTTTAACAGCTGCATTCTCTCCATAGACCACGGCGTTATTGTTTTCTTTTTGCATTTAGACTTGACAGTACAACTACTGAAATTTGAAACCCTCTCTCAAAAGGCCTTTT
Organism: Micrasema minimum; assembly: GCA_022494985.1. Lineage (NCBI taxonomy): Eukaryota > Metazoa > Arthropoda > Insecta > Trichoptera > Brachycentridae > Micrasema > Micrasema minimum. Next base: position 41,846 of record JAGVSP010001391.1, read on the forward strand.
AATGTTACTTGGATAAAAATACGGTGAAGAGATTATCAAACTCACTTTTTACTCATTCCAGGATGCTGTATGACAGATTGTCTTGTTAGATCTTGTGATCATGAAGCATATTATATCCGGACCAAGGCGGTGGTTTTTGCATCCTGTTAAGTAATATTATATGTTCAAGTAGTCGAATAATTCTTGTAATAATGTCTTGTTTTATCTGCTTTTGAGCAATGACGGTCATATTTATAAATCTTGTAAGATTTTTAAAAACTTATTTTGATTGCCCTGTTTTTGTGAGGGCTAAATGCTCAATACAAACCTTTTGCTATGTTAAACATAATTTTTAAACAATACCTATTCCAAATTCCAAATACCAAGCACCTATACAAACATGAAGTTTCCTGTTAGTAAAGAAATGTAACTAATGAACTATCATACCACTTCTCCGAAAGGGTAGGCCAAGAGGATGGAACGCCACACCACTGTGTCCTGTCATACTTTTCTTGTTGGAATATAACAATACTGTACTTACCTAGATATCTACCTACATACAATAGTAGTTGTTACTGGATGTAAGTGGAGTTGAACTCCAGTAGCTCAAGCACAGATAACTATCGACGTAGTTAAAAGCGTGCTATTCACGTGCTAACGCTAACGATTTGAGCGATCACAGTGACATATCTTTCAATACTGCGATCGCTGAGCCGAGCATCGACGATCTGAGCCGAGCGGAGCCGAACTACGCTATATCGCGTCCGTCCGTCAAACGTCAAATCATCGCGCTTGTCGGATTTTTTAATATGTCGACTGCTTTTCTCAATATTTGGCTTGCCGAAAACCGGCTAAATTATAATAAAGATTGAATGAAGATTTGTGCGAATAAGATATATCTCGGGAAATGGCTCGCGACTAGTATGTGCTCGTTTAATAATCCCGATCGATAACTTTTAACGCGTGTTCCATTGTGATCGCGAAAACGTTGAACATCCATGGGTAAGAAATCGTTATCACGTCGCTTATTACCGAGTCGGTACTGATCTGTGATCGAGCAACAGACCTTTGACTCAAAATAAAGAATTATTTGCAATATCAATTTTGCTTATCTAATTTATCTATTTATACAATGACATATAGATTTACTATTTACCATTCTAATAATTTGTTGTTGTTTATTTGTCGATGTAACTTGGCCTTGCTGTCATTTCAGTGTTATAATAACGACATTCCATTACATCACTATTATCTATTATTATCTAAATGGTGTAAGTAAATAAGAACTACAGACAATGTGGGACATAATTATTATATGTTTTTGATTGAAGTGTATTATTTATTTTTGTAATATCTGTTTTCTTTTATCTTTTTCCCACGTGTCCATCAATTATGTAACCAACATGTACATAGCATGGATGCCTAAGTATATGAGGATGGAAAAAGTGGTTGCAGAAGGAATTTCTAATAAGATAGTGTAGAGATCGGTTTTCGTGAGAAACATGAGGAGAGAATAGTAAACAGATCCGTGACACGAATGCGGGAGGAATCAGGAGAAATGGAATTAATCAGGAGAACCCCAATAGATTACCTATGCCAACTATCACCATGTCAATATACCTCAACAGAACCAAACAAACAAACGTTATCTATAAACTTAACATTCAGCATTCAGTTATAACCCGGAAATCATTAAATGTATCTACATATTTGTTTGTACTATAATAATGACTATCAAAATAATGGGATGGCGACTCAATCAGTAGAGACCCATGCCAATGATATGGCCCGACTCACATAGTCCGTGTCGAGTCAGGGCATTGTAGTATTATAAACATAACACATTGTGTACTAAACATAATCGATATTTAAATAATTAGTATACATAGAACCAAGTTTGGATTTCACAATTTCTAGTATTTACAAAACATATTTTGCATACCAAATTTAAATAATTATAGCTATCTGATATCTTCTCTCTAGGTTGTTGCGCACACTGTCTCCGAGAAGATATTTACAATATTATAATTATTATATGTTATTATTGTATATTTGCCGGGGGGGGGGGGGGGGGGGGGGGGGGGGGGGGGGGGGGGGGGGGGGGGGGGGGGGGGGGGGGGGGGGGGGGGGAAAATAACATTTTACTAGAATTACATTACGACAAAGGTTACTTTTATCACCAATTTCTCGTAGTTACCTATCTTTTCATCCAAAGCTTAATAGATTATGCATTCGTCCCTCGTTATGGAACGCACATATTATCATTATTCTAAACCTAGAAATTTTGACTGTATCATTGTTTTATATCCCCCTGGCTTTGTCGGGGACAAATCATCGAAAGGGTCGAGAGCTTCAAATACTGGGAGCGTCATGACAGACTCGGCAGAGTTCAGAAAGAACTGGGAGTGCGGCTTGGAGTAGCGGGCGCCGCATTCACAGTAATGAAAGCTGTCTGGAGATCGATATTTACTCGGTTTAAACAAAATGCCGCCTTTATGACTCCTGCATGCACACTGTTCTTCTCTATGGCTGCGAATCGTAGCACCTAACTAGGGCCCAAGACAGCAGAATACTAAGTTTTGAGAATAGGTGTCTTAGAAGAATTTAGGGTTGTTTGACCTCTCGACCAGTTAGTGACGGGCCATTTGTTTATCTTTGACACGCAAACGGGGCAACCTTGAATCTACTGTCATCCGGAGTAGGCGTTTCCGGGTGCTAGGTTTACTACGTATGCCTCCCGAGAGCCGCCACCATGCTTGCCTATTTTACAAGGCATCAGGCTCTCGGCGTCCTGGTCATCCACTGTTGACAATTCACCGGCAGTTTGCGTCAGTGCTGCGGGACGAGGACCTGACTTGGGGGATCACTTGGCCTGGAGGCAGTCTGTAGATTCCATATTATGCTCCACATAGGGAGCGGATAATTGATGGGCTTAGTGTAATGAATAATGAATGTTTTATTGTTTGCGTCCGTCCATCCGTCCAAGTTTTAATGTAGTTCACATTCTTTATCTGATAATTTCTTTGAAGTTGCGTATCACTTGTGTTCTGTGTTGCTTGTCTGTCGACACTCGCCGTGGGGTAATCCTTTTCCGAAGATAACACGGGACGGGCTGGGCGACTAGACAAATTGACGCAATACGTATTACTACACTAAGTGAGAATGTCTGTATTTATGTTGGTGTAGGGTTCTTCCTCTCGACCAGATAGTGATCCATTTAGTTTACTTTGACACGAGGTTTCCGGCTCTTTGTTGTGACCGACTATCGAGACAAGAACCGGTCTTATTAAACTATAACTTAATGGCCGGACTGTAGTGGTCCTTACTTCTAACCCTCTGTAAGGGTAGTCTGAGACAAAATAATGCTGTTTGATGCGCTTGTAATTTGTATCTGATACGAATAACTCCATTACATTCTTCATTAAATTAATCATCTTTAATTTATTCTGTACAATTTGTCAACGTTTTTCAACCGTATCTATAACTATTGTACTCTTCTTTCCGGTATTTTTAAATGCACTTCTTTTAATACAAATTAAATGCGTATATAAAAGAGGCTAAATTGGCAGTTAATAATGGAGTTCTGGTACCAACCCTTATGTATGGTAGTGAAGCGTGGTGTTGGAAAAAGAGGGATGAAAGTAGATTGAATGCAGTTGAAATGCGATCTCTCAGGCGAATGTGAGTGTAAGACTATGTATGAGAGGTAGACAAATGTCGAAATTAGAGCAGAGTGCAAGGCTGAGAAAAGCATTATCGACAAAATTAAGAAAGGTCTTTTACGATGGTTCGGTCATGTAGAGCGAGTGGATGATGAAAGAACGGCTAAAAAAAATATGATGCGACTGTACCTGGATGTAGGAAATCGAGGAAGGCCGAGAAAGACATGGCATGATCAAGTAAAAACAAGTGCTTGAAAGTGGGCATGTAAAAAGTCGGAAAAATCGACGTACGTGCATGAGAAGATGTATGAATGTGGAAGGAAGCAAGAGAAGTGTGCCAGACAGAGTGGTGTGGCGTTCTATTCTCTCTGCCTACCCCTTCGGGGAAATTGCGTGATGGTTAGTTAGTTAGTATCTAACGCTGTAATTATTATTTATTTGTACACGATCACTTGTAAGTAAAGGCGTCAATGCTATTCTTTCAATCAACCGTTATATCAATTGTATTATACTTCTATCGGAATTACAGATTGTAATATTTATGATTGCAAACCATTTTCTGGTTAGTGCTTTTCTCAGAAGATTCATTAGTGTTCATTAAGGTTCTTTAAGAATAAATTGTTTACTCACAACACCGGAGAAAGCTTTAGAACTTGGAATAATATGAAGTAGCTTTGCTTTACTACAGCGAACTCACTACTTAGTTGCCCCAATAAAACTGCAAATTGCACATCTTCTGTGGTATAATATTCGAATTCATTGTTTATATTTTAACGCCTTCGTTTTATAAATGAAGTACCTACATGTTTATTAATTTTTCTAATCATAGATTTATTGTTTGCCTTTAAGTGTTATTGAGTGTTGCGATAAAGTACATTGGTGTAAGGTAGGATTTATATATTTCACGCTAATTATTTGATAAAGCCAATTAATTCGGTATAACTAGATGAGTAATAAATTACCGATAGTAAACGTGATACGTAATAAATAAAAAATATTTTGATACCTACACAAAAGAGAATATTGACATTCCTATAAGCAATAAAGATTTAAACAACATTTTTGAAAATGATTACAAATACTTGTAGACAAATTAATGGATTATACCCATGCTGGGCTGATATCAGATATTATTGATATAAAAATATAAAACAAAAATAAAAAAAATTGAGAGACATCTTCAGGCGTCTTCTAGAGTAAGTAAAAAGCCCGGTAGGCCTTACCTACATCTAATAAAAGATTATTGCCAAAAAAATGCTTTGCAATCTTCTCAACAGATGACACCAGCATATAATCAATTCTGTAAAGCGGAATGACGAAGACAATTTCAATATATATAATAGTTTTTTGCAAAATTTGTCATAATATGGTTTTAGATGATGGGCGGAATTGGGAATGTTGTAGTACGTCAAGTGGCCACTTAACCCAGCCAATGACAGGTCACAAGCCCTGTAAAACGCCTAGATAACCCACATTCTTTTCCAGAGTTTCTCTGTCTCTGTTGGGATATCAATAATATCTAATAAAGATTTACTTTATTTCATAAGAACAATTGGACAAAACTTCTCTGGAGTAACTTTCAATTTCAACATTGATAAATTTACGTTTTTGATTAAAGATGTGGTTCAGGACTCAGTTACTGCAAGTTATAACGTTTAATCGTGCCGATTTATTCCCTTGACTGGTTGGATTATCATCTTCTGTGTTATATACATAAATATTATTATTGTATAATCATGTTCGCGTTATGGCGTGACCTGTTAGCTCAACCAACTGTAGGTCATTCAGCACGCGGACATCAGTTTACAGTTCACCAGAGTCCGCGGTGTGTCAAGCTGGTAAATTATACAACCATTTACTTCAGTGTTAAATGCACACATTGTACTCGCAGCCTGTTGTTGGTAAAGGTTATAAAGATATATTTTACGGACACAAGGTGAGCTGGTAGATCGGTACAATATCCGTCTTATTAGGTCTTGTGCTATTGTAGCCCCGCAATATATCTTGGTTTTATTTCAATTCTGCCTTGGTTAAAAAAAATAGTTTACCCATAGGAATTGATAACGCTTTGTAAATATCAGGTTTCCAAGAATGCGTCGGGTATCTTGATTAGAAAATAATCAATACCTTTATCACTATGTTGCAGGAGTTGAATCGTGGTGCAGAGTGCAAATTTGTAAGAATTTTCTGCTTTATCTCTCACATTATAAGGGATGTTATTACAATTATTGTTCTATTTGATCAATGTTAATTTTTTGATACTGAAATATGCAGATCCGCAATGTGCATACACAAAATCGAATTGAAGGCGATAATCTGTCAATTCTCATCAAAATAAGTAATAATACTAATGTTAATTTACAGTTTTTGTAATAACTAGATGAAAATTGTTTATAAAATACGTTTTGTGATGATAGAAAAAGAAGTGTACATACAAGAGTTTTTACGAAAAAATTCACACAGAACACACAATTTTCAATCAGAATCAATATGTTAATACGTCAACTTTCTCCTCAAACGATAGTGTTCGTGTAGGTACAATGCATTATTACAAGATGAGAAGACCCTTATTAGTTTTCTGATGACAGACAAAAGCAAGGAAGCTTTGCGATCTTGAGATGCGCCTCATTAACCCCCCCAACAGCGGTGATTATCCGCTCGTCTGTACACATGGGTCTCGCATGTCTCGACTGTTCATTGTTCCAAGTTCCAAGTCTGCCTGCCTTGAACTGTCCCTCTCGTCCCCAGTGTGGTTACTGTCACCTGTTACCGTCACCTCGCGTGGCTAATGACTCCGCTTGAACCCCAACCCGACCCGGATAATCGGCTTTGCTATTACGACACCAAGGATTTGATGGGTTTCTGCACCCGGATTGATGACACATTTCAAGGTACATCGTAATGCAGGATCAGCGTCAAAATTTTCATTATAAATTATAACATTTGAGTTGGTATTGACATGGTTTTATCTGAACAATCGTGTACGATTGGTTATTATTTTTGCATTAATGTATTTTATTTTGTTTATTTCAGGTAAGTTCCCAGGACAATATACCATAAATCGATCCAAAACTGACGTAAGTGAGTTGTTTAAAAATAAACCCAAATACTAATCGATACTTGATGTACTTAATCACTTTTCCTGTTATATGGGTGCCGCAGGAAGCGGCATCCATATTTGTTTTTTCCGAGATAACTTCTAGTTTAAATGCCATTCTGATTTGCTCATCAATTTCAATTGGATGTAATGAAGCGGACGGCGAAAGTGACAATGCGCAATCGCGTGACAACCACCAGAATGTCACGCTAATTCATCAGCGGGCTGTTGGAATCACAATACATATTATTACAGCCATCAGCCATATCCCCGCACTCAATCGTTCGACTAGATATATCAAACACTATGACCGATCCTCATAGACACGCAATCAGTTAAGCCATTGAACTCTTCTCCCATAAGACCAATAATTCTTGTACTTGATATTCTGCATCGTAAATCACAATAAACTGTTATGCAGATCACTATTTAAGTGCCGTTTGCTAAAATATTAACAACGTTTCTCGACGTGAACATGATAAATTGCTTATTTTTTCTATGAGAATCGTGATTGACGCTAATCTAAGATGAAATCTATATCGTAAAAAATATTATTCAGCCAATATTTCATAGCCAGAACCAATTCAGATTTTTAAATTGTTTGTAAATTATTACCTTCTGCAAGTTCTGTATTTTGCATGTCATAATATTTTTTAACTTTGTGTTTTATGGTACAAAATTCTTCGATTATCTAACACCTGATCTATCTACATTTGCGGTGTGAACTATTTTGTTTTGACGAAGGTCGTGCGATTTGTTATTGCACACTCACTAGAAGATCCTGGTGCACTCATTATACTATGCTAAGCGAATTTCCAGATCGATCACGTCAGACATCTGAGTAAACACATTGATGGTCTTTTTTTTGTATGCGGGGTAAACAAAGCAAACAAACATTTCAAGCGGAAAGTATTTGGATCCCGATAGTTTTGATGTAATAATCTGTAAATTAAGGCTCCAATAACCATATATAATATTCTGCCATCGCCATCTAGAATATCGTAAATTACGACATGATATTATGATTTCTTAAACGGTAGGTACCTATATAAATTTTAAAAAAACGAGGTGTAACTTAACAACTTTGTCTAGTCTATTGCTAAATCCATAGATATGACAAGATGTAGAAAAAGAGTCGAAGAGAGAAATTTATAGAAAGTAGGTTAAGATAGGTTGGGTTTAATAATATAATAAAAATCAATATCAATATTTAAATCAATATTTAAAAGCAATATCCTTTATAATAGGTTATGAAATTTATACAGTAGGTTAATGATAGGTTAGGTTACATAAAATAATTTAATCAAATAGATTTTTAAAAGCGAAATTTGACAATACATAATGAAGGCGTAACCCAATCGCGTATCAACCAATCACAGCTTAGCCCGCTTTTACGCTTTACTCTACAAACCAGAGACTAAAAATGTTTTGAAATTTTGACAACTGCACGGCAAGTTGTTAAGTTACCCCAAAAACGATTTTATTAAATTATTATGTCCGCCTCGTAGCATAGTGCTAGCGCATTTGGCTACCGCGCATGAGGTCGCGGGTTCGATTCCCGTAGGGGGTCAACATGAAATATTTATTTACACGTGATTTTCATATTAATATTTCATGTGTGATACCTTGAACTGGTACTGAAGCGTATGACTGATCATCTTCCTTCGTGTAATAAAATGATCAATATATACACTGAACTTGGTGTACCAATGCAGTTCCCTATGCACCATTGGGTGCGAATAAGGGAAAGTAGTAGTAGTAGTATAATTATAATTGAAACTACATACAAAAAAAGGTTTTTGTCTTAATGGCAGACTTATAATGTCTTGTTTTAATTCAAAGATACTCTTCCATTATGTTCATTTTTTCGCGGTTAGTAACAATGTCTTGATAGTTGTCTACTATTCATTAATGTCACATTGTTTCCATAGTTTTAGAAATAAATATTTGTTTTATCTATAAACGGACAACTAGAAGAACGAATACGTTTAGGTTTAGTTATATGGTTTCAAATTGGTACTAGAGTGTACACCTACATACATACAATATACCTATCTACCTTATTAAAATATGTACAATGTACATATTCCGATACTCGTATTTTAGGTGCAGCAGTGTCAATATTTTGATGCGATAAGATATATTAACGCTTGCATCCTATTGATTTTTTATGGTTCTGAATAAGTTCAAAGTACTTTCTTATTCTTCAAACCATGTTTGCTCCCATGGAGAAAATTATTGTGGTTACCTAGTCGTCACCTATCCAGATCATTGCTCCCTTTGATGACATTGTTGACAGGATGAGATATTCGATGGCAGGACGAGAGGACGACAGACAGAAAGGACCCATTCCATCGAAAATCATTATTGTAATACGATACATCAAGTCCGCCTTCTATCTTTTTTTTAATACAAGGTGCTTAGCATAAACAAACATCGAGATCATTACCATTAGCATACGTTAATTGTTTTTTTCATACAAAGTAATGAATAGGATCTCGATTTCGATCTCGATGTTAGTTTATTCTAAGCACCCTGATATCAGAGGTCATTGTATTGTCCTTACAAAATCCTCTATCCCCTGTTGAAGTCAATCAACCACTTTTTTATTAGTCAATATGAACATCGAATAGTCAACCATCTCTTGTATTATTATCTAAGCTTCTGACATAATTGCTTAAACCTTTTATTTATTTATTTATGGATGATTTATTAAGCGCTATTTTTGCGAGAAATAGCCTCAAGAGCGCTGTACAATAAAAATACTAGATAACAACACCTTGCAGCTACTAAGCGCATGGACGATTGGGATTTTTTCTAGCCTCCTACAGTTTTAACAGATTTTAATACATGATATAAAAAATATTTTAAAGTCAATACATACTTAGATTATAATGACGGATTATGTGTAAACGGATATAACTTTTTTAGGGAAATAGATTTTTGTCTTGCAGCTACTGAGCGCATGGACGATAGATTCTACCCCCTTTACAAAATTAAATGTGTATATGTAGATTCAATATGTAAATGAACTTTTCTAATAAGAATTTAAAACTGAATCTTGTGTACAGAAGGCATGCGAATAAACGTTTGAAAGGATTGATTTTAACAATTATGTAAAACACTTTACTACTTTTAAAAAAAGTTTTATGATTAGGTAATTGTATGAGTTATATTGTATTTATAGTAATTGTTCATTATTTTGAGTCCTTGAGTCATCACAATATTGATTTTTATCAGATTACCTAACTTAGTAAGATATTACAAGGCAATTTAAAAATTAGTATTATGATTTTATCTGTAAAACAGTACTTTCTATTTATAATCGCTTTTAGTATGTTTATTGAAGTATCTCGTACATACGGATGCAGACTTTCATCGTAAATACAAGGAATATTGTGCTGTACGAACAATCAAGAGGTTTGACCCGCAGGGTTAAGTACCGGAAACAATATTATTCATACTAATCTTGAAGGTAGATCAATGCAAATGGTATTGAATACAATAATTATGAAACCCGTACAGCGCTTATAATATCTTGAAGAGCTGAACATTGCCCAGCAGAACAAGGCAATTCAGATGAAGATGATACTAAAACTGTGGATTATTATAACTTTCATTCTGACGGAATAATAAACAAAATAACATACGGATTTCTTCAATACCTTACCGTTTTCCATAGTCAAAACAGGGAGTTTATCAATTATTATTATAAGTTTTTATACGTAACCATTTAAAAATTTTATGCAAATTTAGTGGAAATTTACGCTAATTAGGTACTACGCATAACTAAGTAAAACGAAATTCTGAACCTATGTTAAACATGAAAATGTATGGAATGAATAATATTGCTAAAACTCCTTGGTGTCGTGTAACTTGCGGCCAGTTGCAATAAACATTTTGCACTGGTATATTTTATATAATGCGACTGGATGTAGAAGTCGAGGAAGGCCGAGAAAGACATGGCATGATCAAGTAAAACAAGTGCTTGAAAGTGGGCATGTAAGAAGTCGGAAAAGTCGGAATAATCGACGTGCGTGCATGAGAAGATGTATGAATGTGGAGGAAGCAAGAGAAGTATGCCAGGACAGAGTGGTGTGGCGTTCTATCCTCTCTGCCTACCCCTTCGGGGAAATGGCGTGATGGTTAGTTAGTTAGTTTTTTTTATATAATTATGGGTACTTCAGGCGATTTTTGTATGGGCAACTTTTTTCTAAAAGTACCAAAATTAGTTCAAAAGGAACATTAAACATAATAGTTTAGTATTTTATAAATTTGTCCCGATAAAATAATTAAAATTTTTTATGTACTTAACTCTGCGTTCGTGCGACGTAAAACATGGGCACAATAAGGACGAGATTCTTTATTAGAGGGTTGAGTTTTGTTCAATTTTTGACGCTCACCGCAAAGCGCAAAATCACCCACGCACTACATGTAGGTGTACTGTGTACGTGTGTACTGTAACTTATAACATTATTTTACAAAACGTATTTTTTGTAGCACCTATTTTGTGTATATTTTACGTAGAATCCCTCGACAGAAACTTCTCATCAAGCATGGCGTGACGCCACGCAATCTTTATCGTCGTTTTGCGGTTAAACAACGTTTATCAGTAATATGTAATGATTTGTTTCTCAAAAAAAATAACCCACTCAACCTTTTATTTCTTTGACTGTTCTCTCTACGATGGAGTAGAATTTCAACAATCTATCCTTGAAAAATTCCACACAATTCCCCTTAACGTCAAATTTTTACTCGAGAAAAAATGACCTGCTTATTAATTCCTCCCTTACTTAATTCAACTTGAGGTTGAATAGTCTGAAAAAAAATAGATTTGAATAAATGTTATTTTCCTACTTATAGTGGTGATCTAGATACACCCTCATACTTTTATTTTGTACCGAAATGCGCGGTTAAGGTGCCATTACCAGCAGCTACTTAGGAAATATTGTCACATTCTATATACTGTTACATAGGTTGGAAATTAAATGTAATCAAATTGATTTTTTGTAAATAATTACTTATTTTAGAACCACATTTTAGAATCATTAAAATGCCATAAATCAAATCGCATTCGAGTAGAGGTTGTTAATTTGTAATTAAAAAAAAAAAAAAAAACCTTTTACTTTTTTAACGTAGTATTTTTTCTTCTTAGTTTTTTCCTTGTAATTATTTGTATCTGTTGTCATTTAATAATTTTGTAATAAATATCATCAAAATATGTAACTGGAACATTACACACCTGTGAATGGTCTGTATATGTACAGAAAATAAATAAATAAATGGTCTTGATGCTATGTTGTGATGCATGTTGTGTGGTCACGTTGCGTTACTTGCACTAAATTATGAATTGCAATATTATAACGTTCGTCGCTTTCATCCGCCCACTGTTTGCTAAATCTGCAAAATAATTTTGTACCAAAGTACCCATATTAAATCCCATAATACCTGCAATAATGACATGGTTGACTTCGTTTGAGTGGTCTGGCTTTTCAACTTTGTGTGATACTCTCGTTTATATTTACTTTGTTTGTGTTTAACAAGGGCTTGTTTGACGTGCGTTCTGTTGAAAGCTGATAATTTCATTACTCGGGATTTTATTTTGTTTTGAAAACGTACATCGTGCGTTGTGGACTGTCTTGACCCGAGCAAATCATTAATAGCAAGCCTGATGATGTTATTTAGATAAAATAATCAAACTAAAATGGTAAAAAAATTGCATTTCTGAATTTACAAATAAAACGTTTCTTTTGAAAATGTGTGGTAAAGGTTTTAAACCACCAACAACTACTGTCCACGCGCGTCTTTTCTTATACCCTTGATTGGGTTCTTTCCGATTTTCTATTTTTTATTCAAAAAAATTGATTGAAAAATAACAATATCAAGGGAATTTTTTTTTAAATTTTTACGATGTCATATGAATTTTTAGCGCGGTTTGAAATAGCGCTTTTTCAAATCGTTCGCAAAATCCTCCATTTGGCGCGCATGCGGTGTGACGTCACATCAATATGAGCGCTCACTTCGTAATGAATTTCCCCCCTTTTGTAATGGACGGGTATGACGTCATTAGCCAATAACGGGCGTTAAAAGTCACTCGTAATTTCGTGTTTTTAAAACATAAATTTATAAATGAAAACAACATTTTTGATCATTGTGTTTTATATCGTTGGAATTGTAAAAATATACATTAAATATTTATAACGTTTTCAAGGATATTCATGCTATCGGGAACAACCCTATTGCGTTTCTAATCAAATCATGCTGTTTTTCGTAAAAGGTCGTTATTGCGTTGAAAAATAAAAATAATAAATCTCTTGAACTCAAAAACTGTCATTATAATTTGATACTAAAAATGGCAAACGGACTTTGGCGGTTTTTAATTAAAATTCCACACCTGAGTATTAACATGTTTGGTATGCAAGTAAATTCAAAGAAATTAATCGTTATGGGTATGTAGTATGTACCTAACACACACATTTTTACTCATTTTATTTGTGTTCAATTAAGGTAAAGTAGTCGAGTCGAGTGCGCTCAATATAAAAATATCAAACAGACGCAGACGTTATCTTTTGTTAAGTATCTTTATCAGCAGTCAATGTTTGTACATGTTGCATTCTGTGACAAGATACGAGAAGTTTGTTACAATGTGGTCGTTTACCTGTAACACTCTTCTGTAGATTATTTATTCAATCCCTAATTTAATGTATTCGCAAGGTTCATATTTACGAAAAATTGCACTCTACATTCGCAGTTTATTTGAATTGCAACTTTACTGTTTTCATTGAAGAATGTTTTTTTTAGAATCCTATTTTTCGTGCTGTATAAAGTATTTGATAAAAGCAGATTAAAATTTTTAAATCAACTCATTGATCACCAACCTATGAAATATTTTTGAAATTTGATAGCGAGAAAATGGCGCGTTCTAACTGGTGTAACGGAGAACAAGTAAAAATAGCCAAGTTTTTGGCATTAATTTGTTCAAATTAATATATTCTTTAAGTAGATAAGAATTGGAAATGTATAAATAAATGAATGAAAAATATAAAAAATAAAAAGCGACCTATTAAAATTACCGTTGTGTTTTATAATCGATAAAAAGTATCCAAAACGGTTTCTTATCAATAATAATAATTAGTTTTATAAACAACATTTTGAGTGTGTCCAAATACTTGTAGACAAAAACTTCAGGCGTTTCCTAGTAGGTAATATAATTCGGTAAAAATCTCACTTGCAATCATAAAGGTTTCTGCTAAAATGCTTAGCAATTTTCTCAATGAATGACAGAGAGTGTTCACATGTGAAGCGTCGCGCCATTTTATTGTATATTGGCAGATATGGATATCATATTGACTTTGACTTCGTTTTTTGAATAATTCATATTGCTGTAAATCGGTATAGATACGTTACGCGTTACGCTACCTTAATTTTTTTATATCACGTGTATTTGATTACTTTTATTCGATGAACCATAACGTCCATAACTCATAACAGACAAACATAAAATGACGTGAAATTTAAGGTAGCTTCTCATTACTTTACCTTCATAGTATTTATTTTGAGCAGGATTGATGAAAAATTATAGTCTCTATACGTAATTTGGTATCGTAATATTGAGGATGCATAGACAGTAGACAGTGTAATCCCTTTTTTCAAAGTAATAATAATTGGATGGAGGGGAGCGTATAATAATCATATAAAAACTTTGTAAACATCTCCAAAATTAATTATCAAAATAATGCTCCATAAAAAGAGAGAACCTTCCCCTCCCTCCAATTGTTTCAGGAAGCAAATCTAATGGATATTAGACGAATATATTTATTGCAATGTTTAAATTATGTATTTATGCACCAAAACTTTTTTGCTAGAAGCTCAAATAGGTCTAGTCAAAGAAGAAACCGAGTGCTAGAAATACCACATTGTAAATCACGATTTGCTCTCAGAGACATGCACACTTTATTGCCCCCAGTTTAATTAATTATTTTTGAACTGACAATAAAATGGCATTGTCAAATTTTCCTAATTTTTCATCATTGAATATATTAACACAAAGTTGGATACATAGTGTAAAGGTAGAATCATTCTTACTATAAAGACCATAACAATAACATAATCTTATAATTATAATTATATTTTATATTTTATAATTATTTCCCTTCTTCTTCTTCTTGTATAAATATATCAATATCTTGTATTTTTTAAATGATCTTTTTCTCTTTTGCCTCGTGCATGCTGCTTGAAAGAGTGTGAACACATTCACATTGACTTTCACAGTATACCCACAAACAGGCTATGCCTTGGTGGGATTTTTGTTTATTTTTTGTAATGTGTATGTGATTTTATGTATTTCTTTGTAAACTAGGTAGGTAGGTTAACTTTTGTAAGTACTGTAAATATCTGAACAATTTTCGGCAAACGTTAAACATTTTTTAAGTCTAAGCCAATCCTAATCATTATTTTGCTATAATTCTCTGGTTTTTGTCTAATTTTTTATTTATATTTTGACTAATACACTTGGCATTCTTTAATTTTGCATGTGTTTTTGTAACTTATTTAAAATATCCGCTATTTGGCTCGCTCAATATCGCTTTGAATGATGTTTAAGGACAGAAATTGCAGATGACTCCATAGAAGTTCTGCGTTCTGCACACAAGGGAATAATCATTAATATAATGACATCGTTGACGAGAACTTGTTTTAAGAGACAAATATTTTTATTTGTATAATAATGTACCTACACGACCGAGGAATGTTAACTACCATTCCATATTCCATTACTATCTTAATTCCTGTGCAAATTTCTTGTACATTTACAACACAAATATTTACTACTCTTGAGCAAGACAGGTTAATGCTGCTGCATCATATATTCATTATAAAGGAATTTTATCTTATTTTCATGTCACCTAAACTTACTGCACGACTATAATTTCTACAAAAAATAATAATAATAAACATTTAAAAATTTTAGGTCTAATCCAATGCGATTGTTTTGATCTAGTCGTTAATATCTATGTTGTGTAAAATAAAAATCCATCTTTGAGGTTCATAAGGGAAGAATACCTACTGTATTTCTTATTTCTAATACCACACCCTGTTTGACGACAAAATTTTATCTTCTGTTGCTAACACGCTTTAAGTTCAAAGTTTTTTTCAATTTCCTCTTGATTACACAAGGAAATTCTCTGAAAATAAGTATCAAGAAAAACCTCTTATAAAAAAACTATGTAAGTTCATTAAACGCATTCTAGACATTATCACTTACCGTTGTTTGCTAGAAATAGGAAGGTTTATGGAAAGAGAAAAACCCGTTATATTGATTCCAGAACTATCGAAGGCTGTATCTCCAAATAAGTCATCTGCCACAACTTTGAAACCCCATTTCTGAATGGAGCTATTAAGTTACCAATTTAATTCCACCATGTCACAATCTCACTTTATAATCGCCACATATTGCTTTTTTTTTTTTGTAATTTATTTTCTTGAAACATTAATCTTTTATTCGAAACATAGATATCGGTATACATTCGATACCCTGTTCTTTGGTTATCAATAACTTATTTTAAGCGACCAAAACTTTTTCAATTTGCTAACGTATCCGCGTGGATCAATTACAATATTTTGGTTATTACATGTGTCCCATTTTTCACAATTTTATTGTAAGAGAATTAAAATGTATTTTATTACACAGAAGTCTGAAATTGACTGTAATATATGGCGAAATTTTATATCTGCGACATGAAAGTACCGGGGCGAACATCCGAATCTCTGATTGAATCAATGATTTGTTTATCGCTTGGCCATTTATGTTTCCTTTTACTTTGTGGGCTTTTAAAAATATGAAAACAGTCGCTTTCATATTTATGCTTTCATATTTATGTTTATTTATAACAGCATATAAATTTCAGTAACTCGTCGCGAAAGTTGTTTTTCAATTACTTTTCTAGTAATTTAAAACTTTTGTATCCTCCCAAAATTGATATCTCGGTGTTTTGACTGTTTGTATAAAGAACCTTTACGAAAGTTCTTATAAACACATCAAATTTGAGTACTTTTTTCTCGTATCTAACAATTATTCAAATGAAATAGATCGTTTTTGCTTTACAGACTTTAAATTTCTGAATCTAATTGAAATAACAAAGCGAATCGAGAAAAAACAGCAGTATCAGATTATAAGCTTCGCGGAAATGCTCAGTAAACATTTTTTATGGGAGTTTATTGGACAATTCTCGCTGCGTCTAATTCCTACTATAATATATCGACGCCTCCTACGTATAATATCGTAACCCACAAAATGCGATTTTACAGGAGGAGATACGACAAAATACGCCCCAAAAAAGCCCTTATTATTGGCAAAATATTTTTTTTGTTTTGGTAGAATTAAAGATATAGTTAAATACAGACGAAATCCACCAAAAACTCAAAATCGACGATTTGTGGGTTACGATATTATACGTAGGAGGCGTCGATATATTGATTGTATTAAATTTACAGGAATGCAGAACCGTTAGAAACTTTTGCAGTTTTTTTTGGTCGTATAATATGAAATGGCGTTACTTTTTAATTGTTTTTTATGTGATTAATTAACGCAAGGTTATTCACAATCTAAATCGTGTTGCTTTTCGCTGAAATATACCTTTATTAATATTCAATCATGTTTTGTCCTGCGTTTTACAGTTGCTAAGATAAATGAACGAGTCTAGTCCGTATCTTGTTCTGTGGTATCTGTCATCATGCTTTAACTTACGCCAAAGTTAACTACGATATTTGCAATTTTCCTGAATGGACCATCCCACACAAGTGAAGGTGTAGAACACCCTCCCACTTGCATCAGGAACATTCTACCCACTACTCACTACTGCCAGCCTGGTACATGGTACCTGGTACATGGTAAGTACTCGGCTCCTGCACTTCTGTACCACTTACCCGGGTACTACTAATACTAACTCCACATCCCACCATTCGACCATTTCGCTAACTTTATCTTGCAATAATTTTCATCGCCTTCGCGCATTATGTTTACTGTTTATGGTCTTGATCGAGTTATCAATAATGACTCCTAATACATCGTTTCGTTAATTTGCATATGTACATATATTCAGAAGCAAATTTTGAAATCTCAAAGTTAACCTGTAAATTTGAAGTAAGTTCAAGTAAGAATAAATTAATGATTTTTCGTTTTTTTCAGCATTTCAGATTTGGTTCGTACATTTTAGTCGTCTTAGATAGTTTTATTAAACCCTTTTTTTCGCCCTTATTCTTAACCTATCTTTTACAAATCATTATGTACGTTTGTTGAGTTCTGCTAACATAACGTAAAAGTAAGATCCCTCACGTTTATCGATTTGAGAAATGATTTCGAAATGTAAATTTAGTTTAATTGTGCAGTAATTACGAAATACTAGTCAATATCCGAGCAGAATTCACGGATGTAACATTTTGATGGCGACCTATATCCAATCAGTAAGTTATGGAGTATAAATCTCTACAGAGCTTCTTGGTTTGTGGTGCCACGATCCACGATCTTCGTGAAATGTGACAATTGAATTTGCATGAGCTTAAATCCGCAATTATTGATGTTTGTCAAATCCACTCAAACCTCGCGTGGGACAAATACTATAGGATTAAACCCACATACATAATAATAATAATATAGATATTCCCCGTAATGATAACATCGTGGTAGACACCAGACTTCAAGATACAATAATATTATTGCAGATATACAAGATATTTCCATAACATAATGTAATGCTTTGACACACGTACACATTATTATAGCCTTAATCTGATACAGAATTATGAATGTAGGTATTTATTACTTTTAATGTTATAATATTACGTCGCCGGTTCTACATTATTATACTTTTGGGCGCGTCATGGAATCAAAATGACAGCTGTCTGAACACTGATTTTATCTAAAATTTACTCTCTAACATAATTGAATACTGAGTATAAATTTGTTTTGATTTGCACCGAGTCGGCAAAATCGCATTTTGTCAAAGCGTTAATAACAAAACTTTTCTCATTATGTTTATGGCCTTTGCAAGACTTTCAGGATTTTGATTGTGTATTTGTTGTCAAATAACATTTCTGTAATATTTTAAAATATCAATTTCAAACCACATTCGCGACATCTTTTGAATATTCTACTAGTCTGTATTTTTTATGTTTCGAGTGTAGTCTTTTTTGTGATAAAAAATATCTACGTATTATGTTTCTTGACACTTAGAATATCTTACAATTTGGCAATGGTAGCCATGTGTTTAGTATAATATGTATTAACTGCATTCAGTATGGTCACATTTTTTATCTCACTGAAAAAAATACACAAAAACTCACTTCTGATCTTAAACTCTTTAGATTTTTTCTCTACGAAACCAGTAAAATATCCACTTATCTGTAACTACGTTTTATTATGTTTTTTGACGTTAACAAATCGTCATTATTTGTTTTACATTGGCCCTCGAGAATTCAGAAATTGATTACTGTACTGTACAGTATTTTTTACCTTTTTTCCTGCGAGAGTTGAACGAATCAATAACAAAAGCGTTGTTTATTTATTTACTGTTGTAATAAAAAATATATGGGGGGGGATCACGCAGCCGCGTGTCGAACAAAAGACCCCTGTGACGTAGTACCTACCCCCTACCCCCATTATTTGTCAGTTTCTGCCAATCCCTTGTAATACCGAGAAGCGTGAAAAAAATAAACAGAATCAATAACAGCCTTAATTGGTTTTGTGAATTTGTAACGCAAAACAGTCTGAGAAACTTATTTATGTATCCAATGAGTGAAAATTCATCAAAAATTCAACTCTCGGTGCAATATTTTTTAAAATTACACTTCTAAACACGATTTCAAAAATTTTACTAGACAAACTCAAGTGTCGTCACACAAAAAATCAATTGGTATACCACATTACAAATATCCTAGAATATTTTAGTATAAAGCGTCCGCTAAATGAAATACCCCATAATTTAAAACGAAGAAAAAGGTGTACCTATATGTATTTTTGTTTTGTTTATCGTCTATTTTCGACCTCAATATTTTAATTTATTTTTTATTTACGCAAGAGCACCCATTGTTTGACTTTAAACCCCTTTATGGCATTTTTATTGCTTTTGTTTGGAATAAATTAAAAAAAATATATACCAGGGGTTCAGAGTGGATGAGGTGGTAGAAAACCAAGTACCATTGTCAGTGCACCGCAATAATTCATAAAGGCACTCCACTTGCTCCACGGTTGGTTTGGGGACGATACTAGCTGCTTACTACTGCTCCATCATGTAACCCTGGTAGCTCGCATTATTACCGAGGGATTAGGGCCATGTGTACAAGTCAGCCATAATGAATTAGCTCTTGGCGCACGTTCACGCATTATGGGTTTAATTACATGCATGATTTGGCATTCCTGTCGGACTGGACATTTCGCTGAGGGTTGTTTTAATACAAACGCATTTGAAAAATGATCCTACTGAGTGAGATCTGTGGTCGAAGTGACGATGAATGATTTTACAAGATCTTATAAATAAGTATCAATAAATATTATTTTTTGTAAAAAATACCGTAATGCACAGGTTGGCCACGGCGATTTTATGTGTTCTTTTTAAAATATCTTCGTAATCAACACACTTAAGAACCGATAAAAAATGAATACAAGTAGGTTTACTGAGTTCGGAATGGTTGAGAATTCTAAAACAAATGCTAGTGTAAAAGGTGTTTCTTTATCCTGCATTTTAAATTCATTTTTAAAATTTTTAGATTCTTTTCTAAAGGTGCTTCTGTGTTTACTGGTCGAAGTAAAAGAACGATTTCCTTGTTTGATGTGTCGTAATTTGGCAATAAAAACTAAATAAATTAATAAAAACTCGCATAAAATTTAATAGAGAAGGGTAAGTACGGAACTAAAAGCGGACGTGATCAACATTTTCAGTTTTATTTGTGTACCCACAAGTTTTCGGGAGTTTTTGCAATTTAATTCCAAAAACGTTTTCACCCCCTTTTACGATGAAGTAAAATATTTCAAATATATCACCAATACCGTGTGAGTATACATATTTAATTTTTACACATCTTACGTGTTTACGAGTATTTCCTCTGACGCATGACGGTGATGTTATAATTTACGAGTATATCGTTATTCTAGGGTAACTTGACAGCATATCTTACCTTGTAACTAGTTTTGAATTTTTAATAAGTTAATCTATAGTCTGGCTGATGGAATATATATTCAAATGTCATCATTAATATTTTCTGTCTTAAATCATTCATTCATCTCTCATATTTGCACCAAGTAAGCTATTGTAATAATTAACATAAACGAAAAAAAGAAAATCATGTTTAATTTGAATTACGATTTGACCACAAGACATTGTGGTCAGCTGCCCCTCTTACCCTAGTAACTCCATTATCTGTTTTTATTGGTGTTGATAGCTACAGAAATTTATACTTCCCCTTCCGTGAGCCATGATAGGGGCTTATGATCAGTGATGTGGGTGAAAACCTTTTCTGTTCTGTTAGTTAATTAGCACGCCATGAGCTTAACAATATAACATTAATCACGTTTTGGAATATTTCTTCTTTTCCTTTTACTGTTAACATTTTAGAAAACGTGGACAATTTCTAAATTTTCCATCTTTTACGTTTCTTTTTAATTCGTTTTTCGTCGCATTATCTTGCACTTGCAATGACACCGGAACGTTTGTGTATGTATAAAATAAAATATAATTAAATAATGTACGCCATTTTAGATCGATTG
Source organism: Micrasema minimum (assembly GCA_022494985.1). Taxonomy (NCBI): domain Eukaryota; kingdom Metazoa; phylum Arthropoda; class Insecta; order Trichoptera; family Brachycentridae; genus Micrasema; species Micrasema minimum. Next base: position 63,342 of record JAGVSP010001391.1, read on the forward strand.
CCTTAGTTTTAAAATAAATATGCATTTTTTTAGCACACGACTCGGTCAATTTAAATTTCACAATGGCGCCACGTCAAGTCAAATGACTTGCTTCGCCGCCATTTGCTGGAGGCTATTGCCGGAATCAGAGGTTAACTTATATGACCATATTAGTTAGAATCTCGAGAGAGTTGCCGATATGAGATATGAATGATTGATATTGACGCTCTACTGTCTTCGCAATCGAGCCGTGTAATTGGCGCCACGCTCGAGCGACCATTTTGGCCCTCTTGACAATGGGCATATAATATTATTGGTGAATAAATTATATCCAAGAAGAATGCCCCTCGAGTGTAAGTAATCCATCGTAGGAAGAAAATAATCAATCGCATGCTTGTAAAGCTGAGTAAGTAAGCTAAGTAATTCGACTGATGTCCCTCGAAGCATGACTTAATTTCATGCGTTGTCGTGTCTATAATATTATAGTTTTCTTCTTATTCTACGTTTACGTGTACTGTACTCTTTTTTTTCATTATTACAGTTACGTCAAACGTCAAATGTTATCTCCACCTGTCTGCACCTTTCTGACGAACGAAACAAATATTGATAAGGCGACCTTCATTAAAGGTGATGTGGCGTTCGGCAATTTAGTTAATTGATTACAAAACTCGTTAACGGTATCCAGTTAGCGCAATTTAATAGTTTTTACTAAATATTACCTTACCTATTGATTATTTGAAAAGTTGTTATGTTTGTATCTTAATAACTTTACTAAAAATTCCATATTGACTTGGTTCTCTCGATCTCAAAGAAAGTAATAATTAATGCCCCTCTGGTTTATTTTTTTTTATCGATTTAAGGTTAATTTGTTTATCCGTTTTGAAGGCTATTTGCTTTCATATTATTTATGTTTTTACTTTACGTAAACGCGATAAACGCATCTCGAATAAATTATCTATTAACTCCCTTTTAATGGCGCCAATAACATATTTTCTGTATGTTCTGTAGCTCGATCACAGATCACTATCGACGCTGTAATAAGCGACGTGATAACGATTTCTTACCATGGATGTTTAACGTTTTCGCGATCACAATGGAACACGCGTTCAAAGTTATCGATCGGGATTATTGAACGAGCGCATCAAGTCGCGAGCCATTTCCCGAGATATATCTTCTTCGCACATATCTTCTTTCAATCTTTCTCGAGTGCCGTATTGCATTTAGCCGGCGTTCGGCAAGCCAAATATTGAGAAAAGCAGTCGACATAATAAACAATCCGACACGCGCGTTGACTTTCTTGATTTGACGTTTGACGTTTGGCCGCGATATTTATTATCATCTATGGTGCTCGGCAACGCGAACGTGGTATGAACGTATGTTCATTGTGATCGGTCAAATGGTTAGCGTTAGCACGTGGTTAGCACGTTTTTAACTACGTCGATAGTTATCTGTGATTGAGCTCCTGGTATGTTTTATTTTAAGTCAGTGATTAGATTGATATCTAACTTCAAAATAATATTCATAAATATGTTAAGCGTGTAAAAAATATAAGTGAACCCAATAATCACTTCTTGACATTATTTATTACCTCACAATCTATTTAACCTTGACATTTGTTCTGGACTTTTGTTTTCTTTCTTATTTTATCTCACAACAGTTTATACTTTACCAAAACTGTATTCATACTACCAATAGTTAATTACTTATATGCAGCCGTTCGTGATCAATCATATTTATGACGTATTACTTAATGCAAAAAATAAATTACACAACTTTTGAAAACCAGATAAAAAAAACTAAAACTAAATTGATAATAATTATTTGTTGTCCTTTTTAAATGCGTTTTGCTGAACATTGCCCTAATGTGTGCTCTCTCCAATATTTTTTTTTAATGTTTTTGAAAAAAAAAATATTCAAAAACTTAACCCCAATCATAAAAATACTCTAAATACCCTTTCTGTTTATCTAAACAGAAAGGGTGTTTATCTAAACAGAAAGGGTATTTAGAGTATTAATCTTAATTGATTTTTTTTAAACAACATTTTGAATGTGTACAAATACTTTTAGACAAATTACTGGATTATACCCATGCTGGGCTGATATCGGATGAAGGGCGGAATGGGGAATGTTGTAATACATCAAGTGGCCACTTAACCCAGTCAATGACAGGTCATAAGCCCCGTAAACGCCTAGATAATCCACATTCGTTTCCAGAGTTTCTCTGTCTCTGTTGGGATATCAATAATATCTGATTTATTTTTAGTTTAAACCTTTTTGTTAAGATCGGGTACATGAATATTCAAGCGTTTACAGGGCTTATGACTTGTCATTAGCTGGTCTTGAAACTAACTTCTTCATCTCTAACTTCTTCTTAGATAATAAAAATTTATGTACTCCCGTCATGGGTGAAATTTTGTGCAAGTATTTGGACATACTCAAAACGTTGTAATATATTAATTTGATTTAGGTAAAAAATTGTATTTAATAAAAACACAAAGAGTTCTTACACAGGTTTTTTATTAAAAACACTTTTGTCGTCGACGCGTTTCGTCTTATTAGGACATTTTCAAAACACTGATTAAAATTAATACAAAAATCTTCTTATATACTAACAAAATTCCAAAAATTGCAAATTTACAGGTAGAAAGGGGGAGGGGGTCATTGGGAGTAAGTAATATAGATTTCACACAATGATAGAAGATACTTTGGAAAGGCCTAGAATAATTAAGGATAATATTATAAAGTAATTTAAATTAAATTATAATATTATCCTTAATTATTCTAATATTATAAAGTATCCCGGGATACTATCCTTAGTTTAATATTATCCTTAGTTATTCTAGGCCTTTCCAAAGTATCTTCTATCATTGTGTGAAATCTATATTACCCTTAATGACCCCCTCCCCCCTTTCTAAATGTATCGAAAAAAAAAATATAAAGCTATTTACTTACATTATCGAAAAATTTGGCATTAATGGGCTTACTTTTATAAACCGAAAATTGTTCCATGAATCATTTTCAAATTTATCCTTACATTATAATTACGAACAGGATTCATGTTCTTTATTAGTGTGAACATTTTCCGCGTTTTTTGTTATGATGTCTAACTTTTATGTAACTGTTCATGAATGTCCATATTTATGTATTTTCAACCGATTAGTTTAATTACGAATGCCATTTTTCATTGTTTTTATTTATATATTTATCAATTTAGAGTTGACAGCTGAAGGTAAAAATTATTACTGCAAGGATCAAAGGTGAGGCAGTTTGGGCGATAAAAAATATTGATTCGGATACTTAATGTGCACTAGTCATTAATAAAAAAATAATTATGACGTTAGAGTTATGATGGTGTGTAAAAATCATCTTCTTTGCTTGTCGAATTATTGTTGCACTTATATTTTCACTGTCAATTAATCTCAAGCTTCATTGATTTATTAATACACTTAGATTTGAACTGAACCCAAAAAATGAATGACACTTCAACTCCGCCAAAACCTCTAACTCCGCCAGACGCGTATTCAGTATTTCTTTAACCGCCGGCCGAGTCGGACGTTCAGAAAACATTCCGAAATGCCTTCCTGCGTAGTGAAACCGTGTAAAAACCGTACGGATAAAATTAACAAAAAAGATGGTGTAACTTTCCACACGTAAGTGTTTATTTATATTTGTTTACATAGCCTAAAATAATTATTATTCAAAGAAAGTTTTCTTCTTAAATAATAGACAACAGCCACATAGCCAATTCTCCCCAAGAAAAAAAGTCATTTTAGATGCATGGTAAAATTTATGAACGCTCCTCGAAAAGAACGGGTTAGTATTGTATACTGTTACTGTAACCCTATATATAGCCCATACCTTTTTCGGTGTGAGGGCGGCTGCTTGCCGGCAGTCGAAGGGCTCTGATAGGTCGACCCGTGTAAGTGTATTGAGGTGCGGAATCTTCGTGTCATTACTTTTTCTAAATAATTTACTCTTCAAGGCAGTTTAAAGTGTATTATAAATCAATGAGTAGGTTAGATAGTTCGACGCCTCCTACGTATAATATCGTAACCCACAAAATGCGATTTTACAGGAGGAGCATTTGAAAATATTTTCGTTCATATGCATTGGTTGTAGATACGACACATTACGCCCCAAAAAAGCCCTCATTATTGGTAAAATAATTTGGTAGAATTAAAGATATAGTTAAATACAGACGAAATCCACCAAAAACTCAAAATCGACGATTTGTGGGTTACGATATTATACGTAGGAGGCGTCGAGTTGCTCACTCCACGACAAAAATGAAGTATGCATAATAAATGATTATAGGACTGTATACCACAATGTAAAGTGTCGGAACGTTTGATGGAAGTGGTTGGCGATGTTCCAGTATGTTGTGAATGGCACTCGCTATTCACTATGTGAACCGTGATGGCCCTTGCAATGTGCAGTCTGTAGGACCTTCATTATAACGAAAGAGATTCTCGTAATCTTCTATTACAGTAGAAACCGTTTGTTTTAGAGGGTTATTAGAACTTAAGACGTCATGAAAACCACATTTTGTGTAGATGGTTCATGCTTGGCTCTGTAAACAATAAATAACAAAGCTTTTACCAGTGCTGCGGGACGAGGACTTGACTTGGGGGGATGCACGGGAGCTGGCGGCCGATCACTTGGCCTGGAGGCAGTCTGTGGATTCCATATGCTCCACATAGGGAGCGGATATGGTATGATGATGATGACTTTCCTAATTTATATTTTTTAGTGAGTCGTTTAAAGATCATTAAAAATAATAAAAATATAAATTAATTCGAGTTGTGTTTCACGGTAACACGTCATCGTCAATAGTATCGTAAATTAGTTAAGTTGATAACGGTGTTGCCACATGTGATTTTTATTATTTTTAAATCTAGTCATTTCTCGCCCACCGTATCTAAATGCTTGTATTACTTGCTTGAAACAGGTGGAAGAATTTGTATATCTGGGAAGCATGTTCACTAGGGATGGTAATATGGATAAGGACATTAAAAGGAGAGTTAGTGCCGGTAACAGAATTAATGGTGCCTTTAAAGTCGGTAGCATCTAATAAAGTGCTTATCAAAAGAGGCTAAATTGGCAGTGCACAATGGAGTTCTGGTACCAACCCTTATGTATGGAAGCGAAGCATGGAGTTGGAAAAATATGGATGAAAGTAAAATTGAATGCAGTTGAAATGCGATCTCTCAGGCGAATGTGTGGGTAAAAACTATGTATTAGAGCAGAATGCAAGGCTGAGATAAGCATTATCTACAAAATTAAGAAAGGTCTTACGTTGGTTCGGTCATGTAGAGCGAATGGATGATGAAAGAACGGCTAAAAAAATATATGATGCGACTGTGCCTGGATGTAGAAGTCGAGGAAGGCCGAGAAAGACATGGCATGATCAAGTAAAACAAAGTGCTTGAAAGTGGGCATGTAAGAAGTCGGAATAATCGACGTGCGTGCATGAGGAGATGTATGAATGTGGAGGAAGCAAGAGAAGTGTGCCAGGACAGAGTGGTGTGGCGTTCTATCCTCTCTGCCTACCCCTTCGGGGAAATGGCGTGATGGTTAGTTAGTTAGTTAGTTATATCTTGCAAATATTGCACTGCGTATTATGATAACTTCTGCTACAAAGAGTGTGTTATAAAAACTGCACATGTTGCGAAACTCGTTGGTCAATGATTTTGTAAAGTGGTCCATTAGTTCAGAAAGCCCATACTTAGTGGGGCTCATTATTTCGTGGACTTAATACTTCACATAACTACCTACCAATTTCCTTCATCTCACAGAGACTGCCGACTGTTATTATTACCGTAAATTACTATCGTTTGCTCTCCTCTTAATAATTAACACTGAGGTTTTTTTCAAAAGATCCCCATTGAAAATGGTGTAATTCAATGCAAAGAAAAATGCATTCGTATATATTTTATGTAATTGATTGTTTTGGGCATGACTATCTAAAAGTAATAAACACGCAGACCATATCAGTTAATTATTATTACTACTACTACTACTTTCCCTTATCCGCACCCCAATGGTGCATAGGGCACTGCATCGGCACACCAAGTGCAGTGTATCTTAATCATTTTAATACATGAAGGTAAGATGATCAGTCTTACGCTTCAGAACCAGTCCAAGATATCACACATGAAATATTAATATGAAAATCACATGTAAATAAATATTTCATGTTGATCCCCTACGGGAATCGAACCCGCGATTAATTATTATTATTAACTCAGTTAATTAGACTAGTGCTAAATACAAAGTATGTCCCTATAATGATGTATTATGGGTTACCCCTTTAAACAAATAAATAGGTACCTAGTACCTACATATTTATTCGTTTTTGCAATAAAATGAAGCTGTTATAATAATATAGGAAAATAATATTTTTAACAACAACATTTTGAATGAATACAAATACTTGTAGACAAATTACTGGATTGACCATGCTGGGCTGATATCAGATATTACTGATATCTCAACAGAGACGGAGAAACTCTGGAAACGAATGTGGGTTATCTAGGCGTTTACAGGGCTTATGACCTGCATTGGCTGGGTTAAGACCTGTCATTGGATGGTTGTCAGATGAAGGGCGGAATGGGGAATGTTGTAATACATCAAGTGGCCACTTAACCCAGCCAATGACATCATAAGCCCTGTAAACGCCTAGATAACCCACATTCGTTTCCAGAGTTTCTCTGTCTCTGTTGAGATATCAATAATATCTAATAATATTTTATTTATTGCAGTAAATACCTCCTACAGTGATTTGAAACTTTGATTGTAATAAAAAAGATAAAATCAGTTTGGTAATTATTTATTACATCCGCATCCGTGTGCAATGAAGTCATTTGATTAAAAAAAATATATACATATTTAAAATGATTCATAACGATTTATCACCACAATATTACAGAATACTTACTTATATTTCGATCGCTTGGTTTGGAGGCAGTTTTGTTGGATCCATATGAATCCACATAGGGAGCGGAAATTGTATGATGATGATGATGATAATGATATTACAGAATTAAAAACTGCTTGAAGAATTTTGTTTGGAATACAAACTTTTTTTTTTAACGCGTAAATGTTTAATCCAAATAATGATCGTTATTTTTAGTTCATTGGTAAAATTAAATTTGGCAATTTTTTGTTGCATTTCACTTTCGAAAGTACACTAATTATATAATTTTTCACGCCATTTTAAAGCATAATTTTATTATGTATGCGTATATTTTGAAAATCTATTAAATACATATACCTTATTCTCCCCAGTAAAGGCAATCTGTTTCCATATACAAAACACGGCAGACAGGTTTAACCCTCCTGCGGAGATTTGAGTCTAGCGACCGGAACGTTCTACCAAAATCTAGAATGTTTTATGTCTGATACAACCTCCCACATAGGGTAAGTATTGTGAAGAACCGGCGGCATTGATACAGAGCGGTGCTATGGAAACTGGCTGAAAGAAAAACCTACCCCTTGTGATAATTCGCTGTTCATACTTATGAAAATAATAATTGTGTGTGAGTAGAGTGCAATATACAATAGTCACACTATATTTTGACTATTTTTTATAATTGACAGGAAATAAAGAAGTCTTGCTTATTGCTATTTTTTCTTCCCGTGGTTACATCCCGATAAAACTCTTCTCCAAGAACAACTTCCTCTACCCTTTGTTCTGTCAGAATACGAGCCCAGCCAAAGATAATATTTTGGCTTTTTTGACGCAACTTTAAATATTAAAAATCAAATGTTTTTTCTTTTAATAACTTAGTGAAAAATTCGTTATTATTCTGTCAAAGGCTGCTTAAAACCACCGGATATTAAAGTTCCTAATTCAATAGTTGGTAAATACTGTCTAAAAAACGTTATTTTCAAATTTTTCCTTTATCGAGCGTTATTTCATCCCCTATGTGTGCGTCTGTGAATACTGTTCCGGGAGTTGATTATGTCGACTCTGGGGATAAACTAAAGCGGCTGAGTACTGAATGTTCAGGCTGGGAGTGTTCTGTACGTTGGGGGATGGTTGTATGTTGTATGGAGCTGAGAGCTGAATGAGTACCACGCCCACCCCCTACCTCTTCTCATCTTAGGGGCTAGATTTAAGAGCCCCAAGCTATTCACCTATTCAGATTGGCGGGAAACGTTACTGGCAATTTAGACTTCAACATTTTTAGGAGTTATAATAATAAAATATGTACTAACGAATTGCTTTTTTATGGATCAAAATTGTGTTATATAATGTTTTTGTAACTACGTAAATTTTAACATGTAAATTTTTAATATGTGTGTAATTTATAAATGTATTAAAAACGTTACTGTGTAGGTCCCTTCTAATATTGTATTTTGCTTCTAATTTCAATTTCCGATATTTTTGACGACAAAAATAAAGTGTTATTATTATTATGGATAATTCGTATAAATTTTCCCCAAGGGCGGCTTAAATATTGAATTTAACGGCTCGGGAAATTTTAAGTTGATGAAACTTACTCTGTGAGTAGAAAACACATCAATCAAAAGTACCTACTAGTAGCAAAATTGGCGCTAAACCATAAGACTGATAGTCTTGCCTTCACGAAATAAAAACAATTTAACATCTTAGTGCACTGAATTTGTTACATGTAGCATGTAGTAATGAAAATAATCGTCAATTTTTAAATTTCCGCCATGAAATATTTCAGACATAAATGAATTTCGTTACATTTGGCTTGGATATAATTCCAGTATTTTATGGTTCAGTGTTGGCTTATGAGATTAGTTTCCTTTTTACTACTCAAACAAGCGCCTAGGCGAAATAAATATACATCTCAAGCGAGCCCTGCCGCCCGCGCCCGTTTCTACCGGATCAATAATACGCCTCCTCGCCTCGCTAGGATCGAGACGCGTGCTTAGACAGGAACCTGCACCACTCTTGAGTTGTATGAACCCTGCTTTACAATTATACTTACTGAAGGTTATCTAGCATTCGTCATAGTCACTCGATAGGACACAACATCAACACACTTGATGAAAGCACACAAGCATGAAAGGAAAATGATCATAAATTACTTAAATAAGTATCTCCGAATACTAATAATAAAGATAAACATTAGTAAAATGATAATAATTGGATAACTTTTATGACAAATCACCTCAAGGGCGCTGTACATTTACATAACTTAATTAATTCCAGACCCAATACATTCACGAATGCAAAATCTAACGAGAATTGAATCTACGGAAAATTTATGTTACTTAGGTATACGTAGAAGAAGTGCTGGAATCCAATTTGTCTTGCAGCTACAAAGTGCATGGACAGCTGAAATTTCAGCTCTCCAAAATAAGTTATGAAATGTCGGTAGAGGATTAACGCCCAATTCATTTTGAAGCTACAAAGCGCATGAACTATTGGAGTTTTTGCTTTCCACTGATATCAGTATGTAATAATTATTTTAGGTATTCGTTTACTGATTGGGCCTAGATTACAATATTAAACTTACTACTAACCCAAGTCTAATAGTGAACTGAATCTACTGGTAAGCATTTTATAAAAAAAATGTCTTGCAGCTACCAAGCGCATGGACGATTAGAGTTATAAAAGCCAATATTAAAAAACTATTTAAACAAATATTTTTCAGTCGTTCGATTTTTTCTATATATTATAATACATAAATGTATTTTGCATCACAATTTTATCGAATTATGTTTGCTTCTAATTCGACACTGAGAAATTTGTACAGAAGATATTATAAATTTTTGTGTCTTGGAATACTCAGATCAATAAAAAAATCACAATGCTGCATGCTGTTCCAAAAACGTTTTTTTTAACTGATCAAATAATTTTAAAAAATATTACATAAGTATATATTATATTGAATCTTCTCAATAGATCATACAACATCGCACCTAACAGTATTTACGTATCAACTCCCCGTATCAAAGCAGGTCTGACTCAATCTTAAACTTTATTTCATTAGCTTTTGTCGTTTGATTTTTCTCTTGAAAATCGCTTTTATCTTTAAACAAGGGGTACCTACCCCTACTGCACGGTGCTGACGTCAGGGGGGGAGGGGGAAAGGGGTGGGTTGGTTATATCTTTATACAAGGGGGGTAGACTGTGAAATTCATAAGATGGAATTTATATTGTCTTATTGTCTGCGATGATATAATCACTGTTGTGTTCGGTTACCAATAATAATAATTTTCTGGCCATGAATCGCTTTAGGGCTCAGGGCTATTATGATGATGATATAATAACACCTACCTGAAATGATGTAATCCTTTTGAAATGATGAGTATCATTTAACACACCCTATAGGGTGTAATTCAGGAGATCCAAATTGAATTATATTGTTAAATTGTTATCTTGCAATTTATATTCGAATGGGCAAAAATATCGGGTATTAATGAAAATCAGTCTATAATGAAAACTGTTGAGAAAAAAGGACTGGAATGTGGAAAAGCCTAGAAATGTTTTTCTCAGTGCTAATTGCATTAGAACCTTCTTCATTTCTAGTTAAAATTAGCTTCTAAAGTTATTAAAAGCTAATTTTAACCAGAAATAAAATCAAACATAATTATTATACTACGATTATGTGACAGTTGTTTTATCATATTAAAATATTGGAATTACTATTACTACTACTACTACTACTTTCCCTTATCCGCACCCAATGGTGCATAGGGCACTGCATTGGCACACCAAGTGCAGTGTGACCATTTTATTACCTGAAGGCAAGATGATCAGTCCTCCGCTTCAATAATACCAGTCCAAGGTATCAGACATGAAATATTAATATAAAAATTACATGTAAATACAAATTGTGTGGTGACCGCCTGCGGGAATCGAACCCGCGACCTCATTCACGGCAGCCAATTGGAATTAGGTATGCAATATGAATAACAGATATTGATGATAAGATGACTTAAAAGTTGCCATTCTTTTTATGAAGAAAATCCCCCCCTTCCTGTTAGATTGTGAAAGCATTCGCTCAAGCTTTTTGTTTCATCCGCCAATATCTACATGAAAATATCCTGTCGCCGTGGAGTATGTATTATTTTTAACAACAACATTTTGAATGAATACAAATACTTGTAGACAAATTACTGGATTATACCCATGCTGGGCTGACATCAGATATTATTGATATCTCAACAGAGACAGAGAAACTCTGGAAACGAATGTGGGTTATCTAGGCGTTAACAGGGCTTATGACCTGTCATTGGCTGGGTTAAGTGGCCACTTGATGTATTACAACATTCCCCATTCCGCCCATCATCTGACAACCATGTATGACAACCAATTTTTGAAACTTGTATATATGTTGAGTTTGTTACAGAAGAATCCACATGCGAGTTGTGTTTTCGACAGATTTTAAATATTTTTAATATTCTTTCCCTATAGTGACATCTGTTGAGAAATACTTAAGCATTTTTTTAGGGCAATCTAACTTTATTGGTGTAGGTAAGGTTCATCCGAACTTTTATTTTATTTTATTTATTTGGGATATCAACAGTAAATACAGGTTATAAAACATAGACAAAACAGTAAGAAAATAAACCAATAACAGATATCCACAAGTATACAGGAATAAGTATAACAAACAAGAAAAAGGTGTAATTGTGTATGTGTGAGTGGTGGTGTGAATGAGAGAGGAGTGTGTGGTGGTGTATATAATGTATGTTATAGTGGGTGAGAATGAGAGAGGAGTGTGTGATGGATGATTATAAGTATGTAATAATGGATGAGAATGAAAATGTGTATAAAAAACGAAAAATAAAAATAGCTCTAATTGGAACCTATTAATTGTTTTGCAGCTTGTAATTTGAATCTTGTTTTATTGCATATAAATGGGTCGATTGTATTGAATTTAGAATTATATTCTCTAACTAAGCGTATAAGAGGGGAATTTTGAGCATAATTCGTACGCACCACTGGTACGTGAAATAATGATTTTGATGTGTGACGAGTACGGTAAGCTGGTGTATTGAAGCCTATTCCGGAAACTAGTGTCTCACTATCTAGGCGTCCACTAACAATATCATGAAGAATACCCATATCCAATTGTAAACGACGATCACTTAAGCTAAGAATGTTATGCTTCTTGCAAGAAGACTTGTAGTTAAGATCGTTTAACTTACATCTCCAATTAAGGTGCTTTAGGAAAGTCCATTGGATTTTTTCGAATCTTTCTTTATGTGTTATATAGTTAGGAGACCAAACACAAGAAGCATATTCAAGTAAGCTACGAACAAATGCAAAATACACCATTTTAATACAACCAATATCACTGAATACCTGACATGTACGAAGAACGAAACCAAGGTTTCTGTGTGCACGACTTGTAATGTGTCAAAGTGATCTTCAAAGGTCAGTTTTTTATCAAGTATTACTCCTAAATCACGCACAGAATTAACTCTCTGAATTGGTTGATTTGATATGATATAATTGTATTCTATGGGACACCGACTACGTGAAAATGAGATAACTAGACATTTAGATACGTTTACATTAATCCTATTTTTTAAATAGTATTCGCTTAATCTATTGAGGTCATCCTGAAGTTCGTGACAGACAGAGGAGTTTTTGAAATTTATGTATATTTTAGTATCGTCCGCATACATCAAAAACTTAGCGTTACGAACAACGACATATATATCATATAGGTATGCGTTATAAAATAAAGGGCCTAGGTGAGATCCTTGTGGAACTCCTGATACAATGTTTATAAAGTTTGATCTATAACCTCCAAGAACGACCGCCTGGCTTCTGTTTTTTAGATACGAGGAAATCCATCTGTATATATCACCACGTATCCCCAGTTTTAAAGAGTTTTTTCATAAGAATTACGTGGTCAACTCGGTCGAAGGCTTTTTGTTGAACTTGATTACTTACTAGAAGATGGTGCTCAGGTTGGGTTCATGTACAGATGTACGTACTGATATGTAAGGTACACGTGAAGTGATGGTGCTCAGGTTGGGTTCATGAACAGATGTACGTACTGATATGTAAGGTACACGTGAAGTGATGGTGCTCAGGTTGGGTTCATGAACAGATGTACGTACTGATATGTAAGGTACACGTGAAGTGATGGTGCTCAGGTTGGGTTCATGAACAGATGTACGTACTGATATGTAAGGTACACGTGAAGTGATGGTGCTCAGGTTGGGTTCATGAACAGATGTACGTACTGATATGTAAGACATGGGCCTGCCATGTAGTACCCGCGGGAAATTCTGCTTCCTCTCCCAAATGGTTTTCATGTTAATCCAAAATGCTTCGGATTCCCGGAAACTTTGAAATTAAACTTGTTTGCAAATTCTTACGACTCAGCTTTTATTACTTCGCGTCGCTAAAACATAAGTTTACGTTATAAGTATTTTTTGGTAAATGGGAATAATCTACGCCCTTTAGTGACAAATATTATCTGTTTTATGGTTTTTCTATAAAAACAAATCTTTCTATGAAAATAACACATTTTTATTTTATTTCATTTTATGTTGGCCAACAAAAGATTTTGATTGACACTGTAATTAGGAAAAGGCGGCGAAACAATATCCAACCGGTTTTAAAACCGTCAAATATAAAATCTATCAAAAAGCTAGTTTATAATCAATCTAGAATAAGTAATTTTCTGTGCATATTCGTTATTTACTCTAACACAAAACACACTCATACAAACCACACACATTCACTTTTTTCTAATCACTCATAATAATATATGTAGGTATTACATTAACTGTGAATTTTTGTAATTGGCTTTAGAATTATTTAATTGTTATTAGATAATGATCATTGTAATAGCTGTTAAAATCCTTAATGAATAAATAAATTAAGTATTATGAAATAAAACACACTTTTGTTATAACCAGGGTTTTCATTTATTTATTTAATTATAGGTAACTCTACAATGTGACAATATCTATCATTTTACATATTATCATAATAATTACATACACGGTTTTATTGCACATCAATTACAGAATTACACAGCATTATAATACATGTGTGATACACTGCACTCGGTGTACCAACGCTGTGCCCTATGCACCATTGGGTGCGGATAAGGGGAAGTCGTCGTCGCAGTCACAAGTAAAATCGATGTTATAATAAATTCGTATTCGGCCTGTTTTATTATCGTTGTAGTTTCAATTGATCCTTATGTTATTCCATAAAACACATCACTATTGAACCAAAATGGTGTATTGTTTGATGACCCAATAAATGGTTGTTTTGATAGAGCCAATATAATATAACATGTCCACAGAACGAGGCCCGACAATAGTCCTGCCACGTCACCACCCTTTGTCCTGTTCCATCCCCACTCCGCGCCGCAAACTTCACCCCTATTTATACAAACCACAATAAAAAATGAACGCCTTTCAATGGGCGATACAAATAAAATGAAACATATTTTTTAAATAGAAAATGCTATACGGTAAACCGCTACATTTCTATTATTATAAATTGGTTTGTGCTGAATCATATTATTTACGAGTAGCAACAGAATTTTTATTTTTCGGTCCTTTGAAAGTATCGCCATAATTGCAGCCCTTTGAGTTAGAAATTCTGTGAACTTGTGCATAACAACGTTTGATATTTTGATTTAAGTTTAACATTTTTGTCTAAAAATAATTCTTTTTTATTCCTGTAATCATAAATGATGTTCTCTCTACATTTTGCCAGATGTAATAAATCTCAATGCAAATAAATAAAAAAAGGATTGTTTTTCCCAAGCGGTGGTGCATGATCTTTTATCGTATTACAAGTAAAATAATAAAGGAGTGCAAGATAAAATTTATTTTATTTTTTATTAAGGAAAAAAGTCGCCAAATAGTGTTTTAAAAGGTTATTTAGTAGTATGTTTGATTAATTGCCGCGTACTTACTATTTTAAATCGCTTATTCGTTGTATTGATTAGTAGGAAGTATTAAATTTGTGAGAGTTGGAAATGCATCCCCTTGTTATATATATTAAACGCACTAAATCCGTCTGTATGTATGTCGTCATCCAAGATGGCCGCCGGATTTGGATTTTTCGCGAGTGCGGATTGTCGGGTTAGATCGAAAAGTTGGGATGCAGGATGTCGTCCGATTTTGAAATTTTAAATGGGGCGAGACGCGGAAAAGATGGGACTACGTTTCGGCGTTTTAGGCGTTTTATCATTTAAAGGGTATTTTGGGGCTCTGATTTCGAATCTAGCGATTATTTTTTAATCCAAGATGGCGGACGCCACTTTCTTTCATAAATTAATGTGGGGTATCGTTTTAATGGTTCTCGGGGGCTCTGATTTCGAATTTAGTGTTTATTTTCAGATCCAAGATGGCTGACGTACCTTTTTTTCAAAAAATGATGTCGCATATCGTTTAAAGGGTTTTCAGGGGCCCTGATTTCGAATCTAGCGTTTATTTTCAGATCCAAGATGGCAGACGCAAATTTTTCATGAAATTATGGTGAGTATCGTTTTTAAAGGAAACTAGCGTTCTGATTTAGGGCGTATGGGCGAACCACACTTTCTATGACTAGATATATAGAAACAGAAAGGAATGTTAAAAATCAAACCCAATAGAAAAAAAAAGGTTTTATAGATTCCGAACTTTACCACAATTGAAAAATCCAAAAAAAAAACACAAAAGCAAGTTACACTTATGCTCCCG
>JAGVSP010001392.1:0-127513 GCA_022494985.1 Micrasema minimum
ATAACGGCGCTTTGTAAACTGTAAATAAATGAGATTCAATTTATTCTGCATTTAAACGTATTTTTTTCACTTTTCCTAACTTTTATTTTCAATCATAATTTTTGTTTACGAAATTCGCTTACCCAAAAACGCCGTTATTATGTTGGCACTGGTATGACGCAATTGCGTGTTTCGATTGTGGTAGAAAGAAAAAGACAGGCGGACTTGAAGTAAAGCGCTTTCTCTCTCTCTGCGCACTGCGTGACGTCAGACATGATCAGATGTTCAGTTAACCTTTTCAGCCGGAATTAAAAATGTCAATGTTCAACTTTGTGTATCTCGCTTATTTATTGATATTAACCTATGTAAAAAATAATCACACCTACAGTCTTGTGATTTTTCATTTCCATTTATAAGCCAATAAAAAAATCTTAACAAAGGTCTGTTGTGTGTAATTTTTAAAATGATTTACCCCCAAGTAATATAAAATAATGATATTATTATGTGCGTAGTTTTCCAGTATATCTGCCTGCTATAGAAATATACTATTGAAAAATGATTATTTTCTACGTGGCGGAAAAAGGTCGTACAATACAATACATATTTATGTACGTTGCGATGTATGAATGTAACCAATGAAAATATTTTTTTTATTAAACTACGTCTCACGGATTTAAAAAAATTATTTTACTTGCTTTAAAAATATTTAATATATAAAAAGGATTATCCGTAGGGTGCTTACTTACCTTTACCGAAATTCTGGACTCGAAAAAGGATATTAATAAAAAAATCCTTGCACAGTGCACAATACAAATGGAAATTCATCCACACAATAATAATATAAACCGCCTGAACTATTCTGAATAACTACTAGGATCTTATCATTTTTTAAGATCTTTGAATCGGTAAGGCTTTAGAATTACCGTTGAAGGTTTTTGTTTGTCGGGTGAAGATGCGCAAGGAAATAGGTTCCTTAAATACACCCCCTCCCCTTCCCCTGTTCACCTCATCTCCTCAAAACCTACTATAAGGGATGCTGCCTGCAGCGGGAGTTGAGTTTTGTGATTTATCATACATTCATGGCTTTTACGTTTTATTTCAGTATCAAAATTAAAAGAATAGCCAAGCTTCGTTCAAGCGATTATTTAAAATATTTGTGATTATAGAATTTAAACAAGCGTATAGTTATTTTAAATATATATCAATAAACCTTCAGTTTTTTTCCAAATATTTTATTATTACATATATGTGATATTTTGGACTGGCGCTGAAGCGTAAAACTGATCATCTTGCCTTCATGTCACAAATTATCAAGATTCGCTGCACTTGGTGTACCAGTGCATGCACCCTATGCATATAAGGGAGTGTAGTAGGATTAGTAAGTTTTACTTGAATATTTTATATTTTATTTATTTATTTATTACATTTCACATTTAATATAATCACAATTATGGGATGGCGACTCAATCAGTAGAGACCCATGCCAATGATCTGGCCCCGACTCACTAGATAGTCCGTGTCGAGTCAGGGCATTGTAGTATTATACATAACACATCGTAGTACTAAACATAATTGAATATTGACATAATTAGTACAATAAAACCCGTTTGGATTTCACAAATTTAGAATTCACAAAACAATATTTATGCATACCAAACTTTAATAATTACATAGCTATATTTTTGCAGGCATTTTCAATATATACACGACCCATTAGATTTATCCAACTAACGACACCGACCCTGTATTTGGAGAAGTCAGTTAATAATACGACTTAAGTCCTTATAAGTACTTCGTGAATTTAAATGCGTTCACACTAACTTAATAACTTTGAAATCGGTAAGTTTTTACTATTTTTCTAAATAGGTTTTTTTAAAAAAAAAAATAAGTAAAAAGTAAACATGCGAAATACGGTTTTCATCAATCCATTTCTGTTTTGATTTTATTAATTTATTTGAATAAAATTTAAAATTACTCGGTGTACATGTTACATAATTATTATGAAGCATTTTTCTTTACTTTTATTCTCATCGTTTATTTAATAAAAAAAACAAAGTAAAACACATCAACATAACGGTCTTTAACCCTTTTTAATTTTTGTCCCTTTGTTTTTGTTTAGACATTAAATCACGCAACAGAAAATTATCACAACATGTGTTTAAATAATAAAAAGCAAAAATGATAGTGTGCTATTAGCTTAATTGAATTATGTATTTTATGAACTGCCCCAGTGATACAGAATTTGTTATTTTTTGCTGTATAATTTGTGAAAGATTCAATGGGCGGGGAATGACGGAAGATAGATGACTGTTGCATTTCTTTAGTAGGGCGGGGGCGGGGCAGTCGTTTCAGGATGTGTCCTCTAGCAATAAGGACCAGGGACCATTATTGTAGCGTCGGACATCTCCTAATGCCAGGACCCAGGACTTTATAATATATATAATACAACACCGATTTCAAAGGAATGCGGATAGGACAAGAGGCTGCGCGGTGTAAACACAATTATATTCCAAAAGCCTTAAGTTGCAAGCTTTTGAAAAAGGTTCGCGGATCAATTTATTATTATGTGTTATATAGATAAAAAGAACCACACGTTGCATTTTGTTTGTGTTGCAAATGAATTTTAGCAATGTTTATTTCAAAACATTTTTATTATGAAGGTATGTATTTGTTTTTCTCACTTCTTTTGCTATCGTTATTGTTTGATGTTTCTTTACTTAATGATTGATTTAATATTAGAGACAAAAATGAAAACGAATTAAAAATCAATGAAATAACATAGGAAAAAATGTAGTATTCCTAATATCACATCCATAGCGCCACAAAATTTATACAGACATAAATATTATTAAATATTTATGATAAAGAATAAGCTTAGGTATTTAAGATAAGTAATTAATATAAAGTACTAATAATTAAAACCTAATATAATACGTACATATTATGAGAAACTGTAGTACAACATATTAAACTTAGGATGTAATGAGTACCAGCTATGTACAGTAAACAAATATACATGCGTAAGTACCTTCTAA
The DNA here is from genome assembly GCA_022494985.1 of Micrasema minimum. Classification (NCBI taxonomy): domain Eukaryota; kingdom Metazoa; phylum Arthropoda; class Insecta; order Trichoptera; family Brachycentridae; genus Micrasema; species Micrasema minimum. The sequence continues at coordinate 3,015 of JAGVSP010001392.1, forward strand.
AAAACATTTTTTTTTTCTGTCCTTTATATTAAAAATGATGTTAAAAATGTACCAAATGTAAGATATTTCTGCCATTGACTCATTTTGGGTGACGTTTTCTGAAGCTTTGGTTTTGGCGCCAACATCACGGGTCACGTGTCTCTAAATGGCGCGAAAATACCAGTAATCTCAAGGTCAATAACGCCGAGGATCCTTTGTTCCTCTACGATTTTTGGTTACGGAACTAGAGAAAAACTTTGAGGGTAAGAAGAAATGTTTGTAGGGAGACAAGAAACCGCTAAGACGTTCTCACGGTTTACAAAGAACTTTTTTATATTGTCAATTCAATTCACTTTTTGCTGAACAGAATGGCTGTGGAATATGGAAACGCAAACAACAACAATGGAGCTTTTGATTTCTCCAAGACGCCCTGAACTAACCGTGCTTACCTAACCTAACCTAACCTGACAGTGCTCACTTTATAGAAAAGAAGTACTAGGTAATATTAAGCAAAATAACGGCTATTTTATCACCCAATTTTAGGCGAAAGAAGCTTTTTTCTTTAGCTACATATTTAAAACTTTAGTTAGATTGGTTCGAGCAACTTGCGAAATCTAGGATGTTGTCAGGGGGAAGAGAAAGAAGAAGAAACTGGCATGCACACGTTGAGAGAATGGACGACAGTAGAATAGCCAAATCCGTGATGCACATCTGCCCACCTGGCCGCCGACTTCCTGGACGACCTGCTAAAAGATGGAGGGATAGCTGGGAGTCGACATCCAAGAGGCAGCATCGAACGAGAATCATAAAGACCCTTAGGTCTATCTTAAGATGAAGAAGAAGTTAGATGTTCCATGGTTAAGTGATCAATAAACTAGCTTTCGAAAAATACTGCCACATCAGTCCTGCATCTCTAAGCTCCGTTGAATACATCGAATAAAGAAGAGGCAGCTCGGGTTGAGGCTCTCTCGAGGCATTCGGAGTACAAGCCCGAGCCAGGTTCACGATTCAAGTTATTGAAGGTTGCTGCGTCCGTTCGTTACCGAACATCGACGTTGGTTTTGAAAACAAATCGCCTAATACTTAGTATCCGTCTTAGACATTTGTTTTCAAAGCTCAGAATCGAAGATTCTAAGCGTTTGAGAGGTGTCAGGATTCACATATTTGTAATATGCAGAGTAGTTTCTTTCTGGTCCGGTATGATGGATTACAATTTATTTAATGAAAAATATTTCTTGGAAGGTTAAAATTAAAAGTAGTATGTGGAATCTGTTTTCTTTTCAGATTATTTGCCAACAAATCACGCTTCATTCTGCCATTATTACCTGAAAACGTTTATCACAGTTTACATAATACAGATATGGGATACTACCTACTACAGGTATGTTACGTTTATTTATACGTCACACAAAGGATACACAATTTCTCAAACATATGTATGTTTATTAGAAAAATATTATTTATGCATCATACTCATGCAAGAATTTTTTTTATAAACAACAAAAAAATTGTTTTACATAATTTAGAATATGGCTATAATTTGTTACAAGTTGATAAACTTTGCGAAAACTTCTTACCATGAATACTAAATTCTAAGGCCTTCAGCGAGCTCTGAAAATACGATCAATTTTTTACATGAGTAGGAACCACTATAGTTTGGGTTAACAGTTAAAAAAAATAGTATTCCTTTTGTGTAGGTGTCTAAAGAAAAATACGTAAAAGTTTCCTTTATAAAATGAATGTTTTCGTCCATAGTATACTTATATTTATTTAGTGTTTATAGGGAGTAATAACTTGAGGAACACAGAGGTAAGGCAACGGACACAGCAACCCTTGGTATCTACTGTCATCCGACGAAGGCTTTTCGGCTGGCTATGCCATATACTACGTATGCCTCCCGAGAGCCTTAACCATGCTTGCCTATTTTACAAGGCATCAGGTTCTCGGCGTCCTGGTCGTCCACTGTTGACAATTCGTCGGCAGTTTTCGTCAGAGCTGCGGGACGTGGACTTGACTTGGGAGGATGCACGGGAGCTGGCGGCTGATCGCTTGGTCTGGAGGCAGTTTGTGGATTCCATATAATGTTTAAATTTATTTTAATATTTTCGAAAGTTTGAACATCACACTTTATATAAAAGTGTGAAAGAACTATTCTTAAAGTCTATTTCCATTCTTCAGAGTAGAGACTACGTATAGCAAAGTCGCCAACATTGTGAATTCTTTATTTGACCACCTTTTGTGATCATTTAGAGAATTTGGGCGACGAAATAGTCAGAAGATATTGTGAATGTGCACTTGGATTATCACCATCTCTGCTTCAATACCCTTGATTGACCATAATGACCACACACTGTTTGTATATTTTTAATAATTAGTTACGCAACAATTATGTACATTTTTCTTAAAATTATTGATAATAGGGGGAACACAGAAAATAAAAAGCTAATTATTCCCCCCTCCCCCTTAATGCGACGGGACTGTGCGAGCGGCGTGCGCACCCCCGCGCGCGCACTCCCTCGACGCACTTACCTTTATGCGCCGCGCATAATAGGGTGTGCGTAATTTGTAAAAATTATAGGAATAAAAATAATAAATCGTAAAAATAAAAAGTACATGTTTTTTTATTGAAATGGGTTCTATTAACGATACTGAATTCAGGGTTTTTTTTTGTTAACTGACTAAAAAATAGCCCTGTATATCTTTTTTTTCTCACTTTGTTTAGTATACTCTAACGTTAGTTAGTTAACTAACCTGCTTAACAGACCTAATACATATTTTTATTTAATTTTCCGATTTATTATAATGTATAATATAATAAAAGGGAAAAAGTAAATCTATCTCACAATCGGCGATTTCTTTTGGAAATTAAATATTCACATGAAGAGCGCCCATTATGTTATGATTACACAATTTTTCAATAAAATGTTTTTGTGTGGTTTGATTATAATATGGCGCGGCTCTTATTCGGATCACAATAATCGTCGGTGATATTTGAACATCTTTTTGACAGCAAACAATAGCATGGAATTCTCCACGACCCGCCATTTTGTATACAGAGTTTCAGGTCTCACCTTAGTATCCTTTGTGATTCCTTTCACCTAGTCTGAAGGAGCCACCGTGCATTGTTGATGTTGGGATATTTTCTTCATCCCGCCGAAGTTAGTTCGGCCATTATGCGCCCATTTTATTTATGTTTCCTGTTTATTGTTATTAACTACCCGCGCTCTGGTTCTCCGAGTTTCCACCTACCTATAGATATAGACAATCTCCAACCTATACGCTCCCGCTTCCCTGCATGCCTCCAACCACGACGGAATCATCCCTTACACCTAATCACAAAACACACACAGTAAACTTTTATCTTTTCAATTAATTTTAAATAATTGTTTGCAGTAAATAATAAGTTTTTTTCTGTATTATTCTGATTATATATTGTATTATTATTTCACATTTACAACTTTTTTTCCCTATTCTTATTATATATCAAACTCAATATATATTTTTTTAAATGTATTTTGCTGACATTATTTGATTTTGTTTTTTCAGAAGCACCGATTTCATTTATTTTTTCTCCGAATGTTGTTTTTCACGCTTTATAATCGTTCTTTTTTTTTTTAAAGTCGTATCGTTTATTTTATTTTATTTTAAACTTTGTATCATGTAAAAGGCTTTATATGCCGGTTGTGTAATAAAATAAATAAATAATTTGTGTAATAAATTGGTAATTGTTCCTAGAAGTTTGAAGGGGATTGGTGTTTTCGCATAAGTACATTCAACATTAAATTTTCAAATTATTATATAATTTTTTTAAAAGAAGAACCCTAATAGTATTTTCAATCAAAAATAATATTTTCAAGAACATTTAATTAACTGCAAAGTTGTATTTGATGCAATGCTAAACATACCATTCCAACCTAATGGAAATCATTGCACAGGAGGTAAAGGGCTGTTAAAAATTAAATTTACAAATAAAATAATAGATGGTAATAAAGTAAATATGAAATAAATTTTTGATGTAGGTACCTAGAATAAAATACTTTTGTATCTTCTCTGGTACATCAAGGAATCAGTGATCATGCTGAATTTTAAAGAAAAGTTGCCACTACCCTTTCAATGGTCAACTTAAAATTTCGACGGTGTCCTAACATCCTTGTATAGAGTAAAGTTTATCAAAAGATAAACCATACTAACTTCCCATTATGAATAATGTGTGCAAATCGAAATTCATACAAAACATCTACTTATTCTTGTAGAAGGTAAAACCTGCATACAAAGGCGCAGTTCATCATAATAGGTTCACAATCAAACATAATAGTTTATTTTTCAAGAATATTCTTCTGAACATTCTTGAAAAAGATTTCGAAAAAAAACAGCTCGAATTTTATGAATGGAACATATTTGGTGAATTTTCTAGCATTATGTTGCAAGTTATAAGAGCTTTTATAATGAATAAGGCAGAATTCATTCAGAAATAAACTTTTAAAAGGGTTATAATATTCTCCAGTAATTATTATTTGTAATATACTCGTACAATTTCAATTATAAGTACCTACATATTTATACAATCAATACTACTACTGCTCTCCCTTAAAAGCACCAAATGGTGCATAGGGCACAGCAGTTGTACAAGTGCAGTGAATCTTGATAATTCGTTACACGAAGATGATCAGTCTCACGCTTCAGCGCCAGTCCAAGGTATCACATATAAAATATTTTTAATGTGAAAATCACATCCAGATAAATATTTTATATTGACCCCCATCTAGAATCGAACCCGCAAACACATGCACGGCAGTCAAACTCGCTACAATCAATAATTGATATAAATTGTGATTTAATGCAAACCCGTTTTGTTAAAGTATTTGGACACACACAAAATATTGATTTTAATCGGATTTGAACCGGGTTGTGGTCTAGTGGTAGATTCGAGGACTCCGGATTAGAATCTCTTGGTTCGAATCCATTCCAGCACAACTTGTTTCCTGCTTTCTGACACAGTTATTTCCGACTATTTGAAAGCAGTCCCAAAACTGAAATATTTGAGTATATCATAAGAACTCAAATGTTTCTTTTTTAAAAAAAAAAATAAAATAAAAACAATCCATTTCAATTTGATTTAAATCAGTGAAGATATACTGTATGATTTTAAAAATCAAGTCAAAAAAGAAAATCAGTGTTTCACTGGCCCGCTTTTAAGGCACACATTTGATTACGTACACAATACATTGTCATTGCAATTATTAAAGAAGACATTTAAGAAATTTTCCAGTAGATGCTTTTCTATGGCGTATCGGTCACAGAGTCGACCAAATAAAAAAATAACAACTGTACAAAACTATCAACCAAGTTGTTAACTGCAGTTCATAACTGCGTCACTGTCAACTAACGGAGCCCTCGGGGCGCTTTTTAGAGCGCGTATTTGTGGCACATATATAATACAGGTATAGTAAATTATTTGCTTTTTATTTTATATAATTAGATAACATTCACTGCACTTCCTCGAAGAAGTAGACAAACAAACATGAAGAAATGTTAAACAGTAACATGAATCGATTATATTTTAAACGGCCATTTTATTTTTTTGCACCCATTTTCGCATATTTACATAAATCCATACAAGCGTACCTAATTAGGTAAATGTGGATACATATAGGGGAGCAAAATGTGATTTGAAACGTTTACTTATATTTTAAGTTAGTAGTAATTTTCTGGTTGAAAATCCATAACATTTAAATATTGGATAGTAACCAAGGAATACAGAAGTAACGTCATTTTGAATGTATACATATACTTGTAGACAAATTACTGGATCCTACACTAATAAAGATGATTGCCAAAAAATGCTTAACAATCTTCTTAACAGATGACACCAGCATAGAAAATTTTGGTAATGCGGAATAACGTAGACGAGTTCAATATATATCACTTCCAAAATTTGTCATATATATGGTTATCAGATGATGGGTGGAATGGGGAATGTTGTAGTACATCAAGTGGCCACTTAACCCAGCCAATGACAGGTCATAAGCCATGTAAACGCCTAGATAACCCACATTCGCTTCCAGAGTTCCTCTGTGGAGACAGAGGTTGGGATATCAATAATATCTGAATACAGAAGTGTCTATTTTTTTAACGTTCTTCTGAGTAATGCGGTTTAGTTTTCAAGGCGACGCGACAGTATATTATACGAGGCTTTTTTTTTAAATGTAATTTTCTACCAGTGGTAAAGTGCTTTTTTAGGCCCGTTACCTGTCTTAAGAATGAATATGAAAATTTGTGAAAAAATGCATTTGCATTCCATATTTCTAATAATTAATATACCTACTAAAGCATGGATATAAGAATAATAAAAAATAAAAAAAAATAGGAATCTGGGAGACATCTAAAGGTAGCAAGGCAGGCATGTGGCTAAATTCCTAAGTACATAATAGTAAGTCTGTACTTCTTTGAGTCGTAATCGTGACCTGACCTTAACATCTATGAGTGTCCGCCTTTACATTTTATTCTTAGAAGGAATAGTTCATAGGAAGAAAAAATGTGGGTAACGTAACGGACAGACGGGCTTCTGAGACGACTGTGTACTTTGGCCTTATTCCATGACTCGAAGTATGGGGTGAGGCGTGGAGACTATAGAGTCTGTTTAATGTAGGTTCTAGTTGTCAGTGTGGTCCAGTCAATAAGCCTTATGACAGTAGATAGATGATTGATAAGTAACAGGATGCTTGAAGGTATGTGTGTTCTTTGTTCTTTTGATTTATTGTTGTTCTATCCTATTTTGTTGAACGATACCTAAATTACATACTTAATAGAATTTTAACTTAATAAGCGCGATCATAAGTTCTTATCGTATGTTTGCACACGGGAAAATATTGATATAGCTAATAATGTAAATATGTTACATATATGCTGTTAACGTTTTTCAAAGCATTCAATATATCAATACAAATTTATCAATATAGAATACAAACTCTGTTGGCTAATGTACAAAGCCATGCATGCCAGATAAACAAGCCGAAAGACGTCTCACAATTCGATCAGCTACATCAACAGCTATAAGCAGGGTTTTAGTACCGATCCGTAATCAGCGCACAAAATTTGGAGAGCGCGCTTTTGCGGTTGCGGGCCCTGTGATTTGGAATGCTCTCCCAACAGAAGTGCGCAACTGTGAGAGTGAAGTGATGTTTCGAAAGAAACTTAAGACCTATATGTGTTCTCTAAATCTTTTGATTTATTTTGATAATGGTATTTTCTACTCAGAAATTGAGTTTTCACTCACTTTAAATTTCCCGAGCCGTTAAATTCAATATTTGAAGCGCCCTTGAGGTATATTTATACGAAAACGGCGCTATATAAATTATCCATAATAATCAATATCTACTTAAACGTTTACATAAAAAAAACATTGATTGTCAGGTCAGCCAAACGTTGCACGGACCATTCAATATTCCTCACAGTTTTCACGTTATACAGGACAGTTTGCAAATTGCACAAGAAACTGTGCAGTTTTCTGTCCCGAATAAAGTACGCTTAAGTTAAGTTTGTAATACTCGTTACAATATTAATTAGTCACATTACAATGTACGAGTATATCCGAATTAATGAGAGGCATTTTGATACAGTTTTCCTAACTAACTGCAAGTAGAAGTAGGTACATACCGGTGTAATTGAATGTTAAGTAACTTGTACCCAGTACCTAACAAGAATCTCGTCAGCACTAAGCCACTTGTAATGCGGTACAAAAGATCAAGCAACGGCGTCTAATCGAACGGTTTCTGTCTTCCGCGTTCATTGAGCGTAGAAAAAATAAGCCGGTGACATTCTGAGAAGTGCAGTGTTTAGTGTTTATGGTGCTCTAGGTAAATACTTGTCTCTGTACTCGGTTACTTGGTGTTATGATGGCTGTAACTAGGCGACTGCAGCACTGGGTTAATTGGAGGGACTGGTGTGTGAAATATAAGACTGGGAGGGTAGGAGGTAAGGTTGAGAGTAGCAGTAGTCGTGAAGTGAATCTAAGATGGATTATAAATTTAAATAAGTACATTTATATATTATAAACAACATTTTGAGTGTGTCCAAATACTTAAAGACAAAAACTGGATTTCACCCATTACGGGCTAATATTACAATTTGACATCTCAACAGAGACAAGAAGTTTGGAAGGGAATATGGATATCTAGGCGTTTACAGGGCTATGACCTGTCATTGGCTGGGTTAAGTGGTTACTTGATGTATTACAACATTCCCAATTCCTCAAAATGTATTGCCCACCTTCACCCATTCCAGTCCGTTTTGTCACCTGTTTTCCAACTAAAATTCAGTCTCGAATATTTGCTCAGCGCAGCAACATTGACCTCGCAACATCCGTCCTTCTCGTGAACCTGATCTTCCTTCGTTCTATCCACCAAAATACCCTCGTGATACTCGCCATCCATCTCCAAGCTTCCCAGATTCCAACTCCCGAAACCCCTCGACCAAAAGTGAGTAAAGTGTGCTGTGCCCCTCGTTTGTGTCCCGCCGCGCCAGTTCGACGTGGTGTTTCAGGGTATTCCAGGATACTTCGCCCTTCTTGGTGGTCCTTCAGCTTCATATCCCACCCTTGTTGAGTCCAGCTCTGGTAAGTCCTCTTCCATTTTCCGATCCTCGTTCGGACGAAGTTACCAGAGAGTCTCATCGTGGCGGATTCACTCACTAATATTAATGCTCAATGGAGCATAGAAAAAACAGATTTAGTGTTGATATTTGTAATATTTATATTTATTAGAAGCAAAGTTTGAAATCTCAGTTTTCACGAAGGCTCATAATCGCATAAAACTAATTTGCAGAGGAATGCATGGTACGGGAATACATGGGTCAGAAGACAGTGCTAATCAGTTTTTGGCGATTGTGAGCCCTGGTGAAAACGGAGATTTCTAACTTTGCTTCTAATGGCCTCACAAAATCATATACCTACTCAAATATTGACAACTCGGCAAAATACATCAATAAAAATAAGATATAAGACGTAAGAAAATTTTATAAAATCTTCTTTTACTATTTATTGTGTGGTCCATAGGTGTGGTCTGCACTTCGAACAAGAATTCACATTTTAAATATATGCTTTCTAGGGTTAATTTCATAACACCACATCAAATTCCACCGTCTAAGGACTCCAGCACTTAGGTCTACACCAAACGTGTGACGTAGATGTTTAGTGATGTCGTAGATGACTATTTATGACGTAGTGGTAACTAGACACAGTAGTATGTTTCAAGTATGGAATGTCACTTCTCTGAAATTCTTGTTCGAAGGGTTTGCACGCTAATTTAACAATCCGACCTGTCTGAAATCGTCTGAAAATAGCCTTTGTCCTCCTTTTTTAAAGAAAATCCTAATTTTTTGGGCAATCAATCCTTTTTTTTATCTCGAGGCAATTTCTCACAAAAACATCCCTAAAAAATATTATATAAGTGGCTACTTAACCCAGCCAATGACAGGTCATAAGCCCTGTAAACGCCTAGATAACCCACATTCGTTTTTAGAGTTTCTCTGTCTCTGTTGGGATATCAATAATATCTGATTTTATATATTTTCATAATTTGGTTTTAAACTCGAATCAAACAAGAATTTCGTTTCTCTATTAAATTTGTAATTAGTGTGATTACATGTTTATACTTATATTTTATATACTTATCATCAAAACAAGTAGTTAGCATGAATTTACTGTCATGTATACATCCTGTTTCAGATGGTTCTAGTTTCCCGGAGGTCGGGAGCCGCTAACGCTACTCGCTCCATACCAGGAGTCCCGTTGGTCCGCCAGAGCTGCGTGATGCTGCTTCTTCTAGGAACTTCCTCCCGCTACCGGCTGGTGATGCAGAATGTGTGCCAAGAGTTTCCCGCTAGAGGCGAGAATCCGGATGAGAAGATGGAACCTGGTGACTGTATTGTATTGTATCTTTTTTATTTAGCTATAAAAAAACTACTTATTTTGATTTTACACTACACTATACTTGTTTAAAACATATATTTTACACATTTTTTAAACTAAATTTAAACTCTTCGCACATTTAACTTCATCTGGCAATTTTTCGTATTCCTTTAGTCCTTTATAAAATAAACTGTTTTGTGTTCCCGCTAATCTATACTTTGGGAGACGAAAGTTTCTTCGATTCCTAGTCTCATAGTTATGACTGTCTTGACTGACTGCTGGTGTTAATTTATACATCAGTGTACTGCCGGTCAATATCCAACATCTTCTAACCCCAGAAATAGATTTTGTTCCTTATCTGCACATAATGGTGCATATGCATAGGGCACAGTATTGGTATACCAAGTGCAGTGTATCTTGATCATTTTATTGCATGAAGGTAAAATGATGAGTATTACGCTTCAGAACAAGTCCAAGATCACACATGAAATATTAATATAAAAATCACATGTACCTAAATAATTATTTCATGTTGACCCCCATGTTAATAAATAACCCTTCTCTTGACTGCATTGGTACACCAATTGCAGTGTATCTTGATGATGTCAAGATGATCAGTCTTACGCTTCAGTGCTAGTATTACATAATATAAAATATTTTCATGTGCAAATCTACATAAAAATAAATGTATCACCTGTATTTAATGTGTCATGTTATGTCTTATAAATGTTCACTTAAAACATTCCAACAAAAAAAAGTATTACTCTGTATATTATATTTCTTTTTCTTTTTTTGCCACTTTCGCTCCTATGTGGAGCATGTGGACATCACTAGATCCCTCCAGGAGACCCTGTCACCAGCCAGCTCTCTCGCCTCCTCCCACGTCAGGCCCGCATCCATTAGTTCCGCCGAATACAACCGTAGGATGGTCATCGACGGTCTGCCAGGACGGCGGGATCCTGCAGGCGTAAAGAAGAGGCAGCTCGGGTTCAGGCTCTCTCGAGGCATCCGGAGTACATGCCCAAGCCAGGTCCATCGCCGCATCTTCACTACTCCAGTTATTGGAGGTTGCTGCGTCCGTTCCCTATCTTCAGCGTTGGTTATGAAGTCAAACCACCTTTTGCCTAGAATCCTTATAATATTTTTATTAATTATATTATATTATATTATATTAATCCTTATTATATTATATTTAGGTAAGTATATAAACGGCGCAGCGTTAAGCCGTGTGCGTTGTGTTTGTATTCGTAAAATAAAATAAAAAATAAAAAATAAAAATGTATATCTTATGTGTTAAACCGTTTTGAAGGAAAATATAGATCTGTCTAATTCGCCATTTCTTCATCTCCAGCCTTCAGGTGACGGACGTTTCGCCTAACGGTAGAGACGTTCTAGAGATTAAGGCAAACATTTTATTAGCGAATAATTGCGAAAGCACATGTGAAGCCCCGTTAGTAGCTGTATCATGTGAGGAAGTTGTGAATCGATTATAAACAACCCAAGTTCGTGTTACCGTTAACTTGTGTGTTATCTTCTCAAATAATTATCCCCACTTATCTACTAGAAGAGAAAAAAACTAAAGATGATCGTGGAATATTCATTTCAAATTTACATTTCATACAAGCTGGCATAAACTATGTGGAAAAAATTATCAACATTTATGCAATTTTGCGGTATGAGCTGTGTTTTTTGGTTGCATTCTTTTCTGCAGATATTAGATATCAGTAGGCTATTTAGATTAGAGGGCTTTTGACCTCTAATGAAACATTAAAAATAGTAACAAATACAATTATAACCTAACCATCACGCCATTTCCCCGTAGGGGTAGACAGAGAGGATAGAACGCCATACCACTCCGTCCTGACATACTTCCTTTGCTTCCTCTACATTCATACATCTTCTCATGCACATTCGCCGATTATTCCGACTTTTCACATGTCCACTTTCAAGTACTTGTCGTACTTGGTCATGCCATGTCTTTTTCGGCCTTCCTCGGCTTCTACATCCAGGCACACTTGCATTTAAACTTCTTTTAGCCGTTCTTTCATCACTCATTCGCTCCGCATGACCAAACCATCGTAAAAGCCCTTTCTTAATTTGGTCGATAATGCTTATCTCAGCCTTGCACTCTGCTCTAATTTCGACATTTGTACACCTATCATACATAGTCTTACCACACATTCGCCTGAGAGATCGCATTTCAACAGCATTTAGTCTACTTTCATCCTTCTTTTTCCAACACCACGCTTCACTACCATATATAAGGCTTGGTACCAGAACTCCTGGTACCTACAATATTTATAATTCAATTATATTAATTAGTAAATACAATTATAAATATATAATTTCAATTATTTGTAATAATGTATTATTGAAATATAAACACCATTAAAGAATATTTTAAGGTAACACACATTTGGAGGTACCTGTTCATTTCAACTGCAATATACTGAGAAATTTACGATGGAATTATACATGTCGGCATGAGCGAGATAATCCCTAAAAGTGACAAAATATTATCCCTAGCATCGTAAATATTCTCACGTTACTTCAGGGTACAAAAAATGATAATTGATAAGCAGGTGATCACAGCTATCGGATCTCATATTCCGAAAAAAAAAACAATTTTTCAGCCATTTATAAAAAACAGACATCTAAATTAAAAGAGCCCCATCAAGGATCCGTCCTTTTTAACGTTTACAGAAAGATAAATGCCGGATACAAAGCATCATCATCCGAAATGGCGCGCTTCTACGAAAAATGAAAAAAGAACCGCGTGACCAAGAAAAAAAGGTTCGCCAGAGATAAATTCTTGAAATAGACCCAAACATGCATCTGCCATTTTTTTATGCTTGTCCTATTTTTTCACACGAATTCCACATCATTTTTATTTCCTACTGATGCACATGGATGGCGTAATCATTTATCGCCGTTCGTAATAAATGCGTTTCAAAAAGACGTTATTAAAAAATAAAGACGGCATCTTTATGGGCCATTTTGTGCAACGTCCATAAAATGGTGGTTAAATATTAATTTGCAAGAGATAACATCAAATTATTAAATGTTGAAAGACTAATATGGAATAATATTAATTTATTATCATATTGTTAGGTGGGCATGGGTAAGTGAGTAGGTAAGTTTATTAATTTTCTAAAGGAATTCTTTAAAATGAGCCACGTATGGTATAAAAAAAAACCTTTTTGAAAGGCTCTTTTCTGATTTAATAACGAATCATTCCTATCATTCCACTTTTATTGGCCGTGTACTAAATTAGGACATTATAGGGGTCTTAACAGTAATCAGATTTTGAAGAAAATGATAAGACCTACACCCTACACCTATAAACAATGAAAATCTTGTAAAAAAAAAATGTTTTTTGAAATATCAAACTTATACGCCTAGTTTTGAAAATTAACTTGATGCTAGAAGAACTGGTATTAATGCATTTGTTAATAGCAAAAAGTACTTACTGCGTATCCAATATTAATCAGAAAATAGATAGAAAATAGTTACATTCTTTATCAATAGTTTTCAATATTCTGATAATAACCGAACCTTTGTCTAAATTATCATCGATTCAACGAAATTTACAACGAAATTTACAACGAATACGACTGATTTATTGGTACAATTAATATTCCCTTATAATAACACATTTTGACCGTTGTGAAATTATTTTTTATCGAAGACATGCCGATACCTTTGGCAGGAACATATCCATCAGGCCAGAGAACATGGTGTACCCTGTCATGGAGTGCGATTATATGGTGTCAAAATCAGGTGTCCAGAGCACTATAAACTTGAAGATCTATCGCGATACCTGAAAAAGGTATAAAACCGTTTTATGGGATACCTCATTTTATTGCCATCCAATACGGGAATGAAAAATGACGGTCAGTGGGTCCCTAAAAAAATCTCGAAATTTTAGACAACCGGGTTACTTTAAAGCCAATATCCATGGTATCACGTATTTGAAAATTATTAAAATATGCCAACCACGAGAGCTTATAAAAATTTTAGATCAAATTGTTGCAAAGTTAATGTTATGTAAAAAGGTTTTCGCTATTCCTATGAAAAATATTCATAACTAATCTTTTTAGTAACTTACCCACATATTATGGTAAATCCATGTTAAAATTTGTTATTCAATGAATTAAACCTACCGTATAATATATTTATCTTAATCGAAGAGGAGAATACATTTTGATAGATGACACGAAATTTCTTACACTGTTTGTAGATTATATTTAATTCATGGATTAAATGGACAGCTCACAGGACAAATGTTTCAATTTCGCAAGAATTTCTGGTTAAACAACGTCTATCTTTCGTTGTGCAACTTCAGGTTATCACCTAATAAAATAGACAAATCTCGATGTAGCGACTTTTCTACTACATATTCAATAATTTCTCGAGTGTCATGGTCGTGTTACGAATGCCAGCAATCACCGTTGTTTACAATCGGATATAAGAATGGATGTCAATTATTGTACAATATATTGTTTAGTGAAATCAAATCAAAAAGCGGAAAATTACTTGGCGCAAGGCGCATGCGCGACTCTGGAATCATGCGACTTTTTACTCTTTACCAAGAAACTTCCGTTGTTATAATTTTTTACCAATAACACTAAACACATGAGAGAATTTACAGTTTTGTTAAACATACTAAGATTCATACCCGTTCTAGCAGTGTCTGTATTCTGATCATTAACGTTTTATCGTTGTGTGGACTAAATATGAAATTAATTTATAAAGTAACGCTAAAATTATCAAAATTTAGAAAAATGTGCAAGCTGCATATTTGAAATAATATAATATTTCAACAATTTGTGTTAAAAAATGTGAGTTTACAAAAGGTTCTAACGGAACATTTTGTGTATGAAAGTTGTAAGCTGATAGATATTGTTTAAAGGTAGGTGCAGCATTATACATTTTATTTTGTTTTAGGTTTTTGAGAAAATTCGGGAGCTTTTTGTACGAGGTTTCAAGGAACACAAAATAAGAATTGTATGAATTATTGTAGTGTTCATTTTTGAAGTTGACAGTAGACGAGTAAATATTATTTTATTTCTTTGTGACGACTACTAAAAAAATATAAAATCAAAATTAAAAACTTCTTGAATACATGACCTATTTATTTTTAGATACTTATATTATTTATAACATAATTTTAGAAATTATCGTAATGTTATTAATGCAATTTATCTCAAATAACTTTATGGACCAGTCAATCTAAATAAATTTGTATGGAGTAGGTTGCATTAATTGCACCTCGGGCGATAATGTTAGAATATAAAAGATAAATACGTACTTGGAAAACATTATTGACAATTTATACCCGATTTCTAACAAATAATTTGCAAACAATGCAATAAATTTTTAAGGGTAAAGAAAAATGGAGAACTGGTCATTTTGTACAAAATGGCTTCTTTTAAAACGATTTAACTAGGTATAGTAATTATAATCCCCGAAAAAAAAAATTTAGTAAAATGGAATACCTATTTCAAATCTGATAAAGTGCGTTTTACACTTCTTTCTGGATTTCTTTTGGATATAAATATAAATTATCACCATAAGATAATTTTTTTGTTTTAACGCAAAATAACAAATTTAGGTATTAGGATCTCAAGATCGAACTCCCATACAATATATGAAATCATGAAAAATGCTTAGTATAATACCAACACTATTATATAAAAACATATTACATAAAATGTCTAAAATGCAGTATTAAACCATATACTCACTAATTAGTACATTTTAGCAATGACTGCATTAGAAGTGTCATGGCGCCGGAGAACAAAACTGTCATGGCGCCTGCAAGTGAAGTTCCCGCGATTTTCACGGCCGCCTTTCTCCTTTCACTTCCCCCGCCGCCGCCGCCCGACCCCCCCTGCCAGGCACCAGACAAGGTTGCAATGTCAAGGTGCCGAGAACAAGCGGTCTCGGTCCAAGAATTATTACGTAAATGGCGTTTATCTATCGAAATTATTCATTGTAAATTGTAGCTGCACTTGGCGAATTATAAGCGCTTTGAAATTGATTGAAAAAAATATAATATAATAAACCGTTTCCACGATGAGACCGGAAAAAAAAGGGTGATTATAATATTCTGAGAAAAAAAATATATATCAAAAAATATTTAATGGATATATGAATAAAAATTCACATAAACTGGTACGTGACCTGAATTTCAGATATGAAATTGTTTTTTCGTACAGGCAAAGTATAGACAATTTAAAGCCAACATTACATAGTTATTTATTAATTTTATTCCCGGATATTTATTATTTTTTTTTATATGAAAATCAACAGTACACGGTGTATATCAAAATATTTTGGATACATGAACATAAAGTTTGAAGTTTATACAAAAAAAAGCATGATTACCATTTTATTATTTATTTTTTCACATGAAAAACAATTCAAAGTAGTATAGCAAAAAAGTAAAAAATACAGTAAAATAAAAATCGCAAAAGAGTTATGAGGGGAAGGATAGGATGATAGGGATAGAGTTAAAAGGATAGGATGATAGGGATAGGTGAAAAGGAAAAGGAGTTTGACTGGAAATAGGATTAGGATTACCTTTTACAGTCTATAAGATTTCAAATAATTTTAATTTGAAAGTGGGTAGTCTGATGTTGTTAAAAATGTCAAGACAGCTACAGTATTCATTGAATTTCGCACAACTACTACAATATATAATATAGGATTTTTTTAAATAATTATTTGATGGTGCTAAATTATAAACTTATAATAATATATATATTATTATTTAATAAATACATATAAAGCAGTTTCTAAATAGGGGAGTAAATAGGTAGTTAATAACTCACATGCAAAATTAGATGTCTTAGAAGAATATTAGGTGTGCAGTGGTTTGACTTTGCAAGGAACACAGAAGTGAGGCAACGGACTTAGCAGCCCTTGGTATCTACTGTCATCCGGCGAAGGCGATTCGGCGGGCTAGGCCTTAACCATGCTTACCTATTTTACAAGGCATCAGGTTCTCGGCGTCCGCGTCCTGGTCGTCCACTGTTGACAATTCGTCGGCAGTTTGCGTCAGAGCTGCGGGACGTGGACTTGACTTGGGGGATGCACGGGAGCTGGCGGCCGATTGCTTGGCCTGGAGACAGTTTGTGGATTCCATATGCTCCACATAGGGAGCGTATATTGTATGAAGAAATGAAGAATGCATCATTTAAGTGGTAGATTTTTATTATTCATTCTATTATTCTGTCTCGCTAGGTTACAACTGTATTAAGGACAATACTGTGTGAAATTAATATGATAAAACTCTCATTTAATCGACTTTAAGTCGATTTTAAGTCGACTGCGTGTGTAAGTCATGCTCGAAATTTTAAACCAATGTTTTAGATTGTTTTTTTCGAATGGGAATTACAAGTAAATTACCAATATTTTCGACTTAACAACCAAGTTGGTTGCAAATTATTAATTTAATGTAATGAAGAATAATTGATGGTATTTTTTTATTGCGAGAAGGCAGCGTAGGCGGATGTTTAAAGCTTAAGTTTACGTATACTTTATTTATTATTTATTAACTTATTTCCTTACTTCTTAAACGTAATTTTACTATATTTAATAATTTCCCATGAAAATTATTACCGAGTCGTGTCAAATAAGCCCTTAATTGCCCTTATTACTTGCCGATTAATCCAAAGTACTCAGGAAACGTAATTTATTAGAAAATCACGTAAACAGGATATCGTATCTTGGAGCAATAATAAATAATATGGGCGTTAATTTTTATCGTGAAATAAACAAATCCGTTAACGTACTTACACAAGTTAATAGTGGTTTTGATTTTAGGCCTCTTAAAAATCGCGGAAGCTTTTGTCCATACAAACATGATTTGTTTGAAATATTATTTTCCTATGTTCCTAGATTATGACACTAGGGTAATGTTCTTAAATATATACATATAGCATGTCTATAAATTATATTTATTTCTCATAAGACCTAGCTATTACAAAATCTAAAAAAATCACTTTTCCGATGGATACATACCAATGTATAGATGGAGCTTTCAACTCGCTGGTGGTTGATTCTCGATTCGTAGCATATATACAAAAATCAAAAAAATGTTACCTGGTGTGGATATTCGCTAATAAGCGGAATGGGGAATGTTTGTAGTACCCTAGAACCTACATAAAGTGACCACTTAACCCAGCCAATGACAGTTCATAAGCCCTGTAATCCATATCCAGCTATTCAACTCGCTGGTGGTTGAATTTGAAAAAAATTTACCTCATCTCTGGAGGGATACAAAATAAAATATTTGGGATAAAATCCAGATTTGTGTACAAGTATTTGAACACGACCCAATTTTTTTTTTCTATCAATAAAACATATAAAATTTTACTGTACAAAAAGAGTAATTACGATACCTCATTAATTTATTTGATTTGATTTGTGTTGTCTGTTGTTCTGCTGAAACATTGTTTTTTTGTCATCATTATTTTTAATTTCTCGTTGCTCGCTTAGCTTCATAAAATATTTAGTTGGTCGTTGGACCGTTTTTAAACGGACCAAATCGGGTACCATAAAGAAGTTAATTAATAATTATTCTGGTTTTAAAGAACAACTGTTCGATACAACATTGAATCTTAGTTACTGCACTATTTGTCTATTGATGTTATTATAATGTATCTACATTTTTCTCGATAAATTAGGAGTTATTGTATTGTTTTTTTTTTTAAATAGTTAAGTGTACTACATATTTGTTAAAATCAATCCTTTTAACGTTTATTCGCATGCTTTCTCTACACAACACTTCATTTTTAAATTCATTTACATATTGAAATCTATACTCTTTTCACACTTTTTTTAACTATTCAAATTTTGTAAAGGGGGGGTAGAATCTATGGTCCATTGCGCTCAGTGGCTGCAAGACAAAGAATCTATCTCCCTACAAAAGTTATATCCGTTTACCACATAATCCATCATTAACAATCTAAGTATGTATTGACTTTAAAATATTTTTTATATCATGTATTAAAATCGGTTTAAACTGTAAACTGTAGGAGGCTAGAAAAAATCCCAATCGTCCATGCGCTTGGTAGCTGCAAGGTGTTGTGATCTTAGTATCTTTATTGTACAGCGCTCTTGAGGCGATTTCTCGCAAAAATAGTGCTTAATAAATCATCCAGAAATAAATGAATAAATTGTTCAAGAACGTGTAAATACCTTGCAGGTCACGCCTGGTATGTGTCCCTGTAGTATAATATACCTAGTTATGTTAGTTTGAACTTAGTACTAAGTCAGTATTGAAACTTGAATTTAAAGTGCTCTGCGCGGACACTGTGATGATATCCAATTCCTGAATTAATTTAACGGACTGTACTTGGAACCCCTCCCGGTTGTTCAATTGTCCGCAGCTAGAATCTTAAGTGCCTTCTCTGTTCCGTATGTCTGTTCAATCTGAGAATTCTGAGAGTACACACTTCATTTATAATATTACGTACATCAATGTTCACGGCCTGTTCCTAATGGTAACTTTATATACATATTATGGAACTGAATATGTGGAATGATAAACACATTATAATATACAAATATTCTGTAAATAAAAGTACTCTGAGAGTATTACACGTCATTATGGTATAGTATAATGGTATAATGTACATAGTATCCTCAAGAAAGTGCTATCCAAACTCAAATATTTTTTTTAATATTCACTAATGTTAATTGTTAATTTTTACGCATGCTATTTTGCTTTCATTTAATAATTAGGTACCCTATATACACTATTACACTAGAAGTTGATGTACCAGATGAGAAAAAAATACGACGTTTATGCCATCATTGGCTTTTCCAAACTAACTCTAAAAGTAAAGCAATAGTAATTAGTGTAAGAATATTTTCTATATTAATTGGATAGCGCAGATGGATTCAAGCTTGTATTCGTTTTATTTTACTGCACTTATTGAAATAAAAATACAAGCCATTCGCCATTCAAGTGATGAGCCATCCATGCAGGATTGAACCCAGCTCTATGCAATTACTTATCAGATTATGTTCTCTAGTAAGCCATGTATAATTACCATAGACTCTGTTGACCAGGACTTTAATGGCACCGGCCGCGCGTCATATTAAGTACTCATAGTGCATTGTCTCCTAGGCTTACCTAATACAAGCCTAGTACCCATTATCCACTCTTCACACGAATTAATACACACTTAGGAAATTACGACAGACATCGGGAGTACGAATTGAACATACAATGAGTTAAGTATCTATTAATATCAGATACCGAAATAGTAGTTATTCATGTATTTTTATAAGTAAGTACGGGAACGGGGGCAGCAACCTCCAATAATTTACTGGAGTCGTGAAGTCGCGACGGTGGACCTGGCTTGGGCATGTACTCCGAATGCCTCGAGACAGCATGAACCCAAGCAGCCCTTTTCTTTTACGCCTACAGGATCCCGACGTCCTGGCAGACCGTCGATGACCATCTTATGGATGTACTCGGCGGAGCTGATGAATGCGGGACTGACGTGGGAGGAGGCGAGAGAGCTGGCTAGCGATAGGGTCTCCTGGAGGGATCTAGTGATGTCCACATACTCCACATAATATAAGAGAGTCAGACAAAAAAATCATCGCCTCCCTGCTATTTATTCTAAAGAGTTTACGCTATTTTTCATTATTCGTTTTGAAGTTCATACGTTTATGCGTAAATTAATACATTGAATAATATGTAACTCAATAGGTTTTAGTGAACTTTTCATATAGATAATAGTTTTCATTAGTTGATATTTTCTAATAGTAATCAGATATAAATAATAATTCCTTTGACAGCGAAGTCCATTATTGTAATTTTTTTCTGTATATTGTATTGTATTTGTATCTTTTTTATTTAGCTATAAAAATCAGTTTGATTACAAGCTAGTAATTACAATTTCATTATTTCTAAACATTTGGACTATAAACCTACTTAATTTTGATTTTACACTACACTATACTTATTTACACATATTCTTCACACATTTTTAAATAAAATTAAACCTCTTCGCCACATTTAACTTTCATCTGCAATTAAGACTTTTTTCGTATTCTTTTAGTCCTTTATTAAAAATAAAACTGTTTTGTGTTCCCGCTAATCTATACTTTGGGGAGACGAAAGTTTCTTCAGAAATTCCTTTAGTCTCATAGTTATTGACTGTCTTGGTTGTAGTTTAAATCTCAGTCTTGTAGTTTATTTTAGCCGTGATTGATTTTAGCTGATTTGGTCCAATAGCAAGATGGCTTTGGATGTTGTAAATTGTACAACTCGTGTTTGATGTTCTCGCATCTTTAACAACACAAGACAGTATCAGCTGCAACAGAGTGTCCTGAACTCTCAATGGGGCCCAATTGGATCTATTTGTGAGAGGAATGTGGATGTACTAACAGGACAGAGCAGTGAATTCAGTTCCTACCGAGAGTTGAATTCAATTCAAGATGGTGCTATTATTTAGATTTAGGATGAGATATATATAATGTACAATTATGCACGATATGTGAGTAATTTAGCCACCAAATGAATTAGTTTCACAATACCTAAATTTGATTATTAATTATTATTTTTGGAATATTTGTTTTCTTTATACGTTGCGTTGGTATAACACAAAAAAATTATGAAAGCAAAACTAGTCAAATTTAGGTACCTATATTTGAGTATTTGTGGAAAGATATGAAAAGATGATGAAGAGTATTTTTTATTATTAGAATGCTTTACTGTGAAAGACCCGTGTCGGATATTTATTGAAGTGATCGATCGAATTTTTGGTTAGGGTTTGGTTTCGGCCAATAAAACGAGTTTCAGCCGCAGTTTCCAAAATTGACCAAAAGAAACCGCGTAAAATTAAAATTCTACGCTTAGAACATGTTTAAGTCCAAGCTTTGAATGATTTTATGTCAATGAATTTTATGTTTCATCCCAAAATAGACTTTTTTGGTATATTGATATCTCAACAGAGACAGAGAAAACTCTGGAAAACGAATGTGGGTTATCTAGGCGTTTACAGGGCTTATGACCTGTCATTGGCTGGGTTAAAGTGGCCACTAAATAACCCACATTCGTTTCCTGAGTTTTCTCTGTCTCTGTTGAGATATCAATAATATCTGATATCAGCCCTGGCATGGGGTATAATCCAGTAATTTGTCTACATGTATTTGTATTCAAATAAATGTTAAAAAAAATACTTTTTTGGGTTTGTTTCTCTGCTCCAGTCAGTACCCCATCACCTACTTATACGTATATATGTGTTTAATTTATTTTTAAAATAAATTGTAGGGTATGCTTCGTTCAAGACACATCATGTACTTCGCACAATACATGTATATAAAAATGTATATAACCATGTTAATACAAGACAAGGCATTTAACGAAATAGGAAGTAAAATCAGCTCGTAAAATTACCCACATCACAAATGTACCCATAAATGTAAATTGGCAAGTTGATCGGGTTTCGCATTCTGTTAAGGATTCCCTATAAGGAAACCGACTCTTCAATATCCATATCAATATAATATCAAATCGTTTTCATTAAACTAGCAATACTATTTTGCATTCGTATCTTATATTCATCATAAAATCCTTAATCAATAAATGTTTTATACGCACCTGTATAAAAGGATTATGAACTTTTTTCATACAATTTTCGAAACATATTTTCATTCATAATTTTAATTTGTCTTTGATTCAATAATTTTTTTGTTCAAATGTATCTATTACACTCTAATTGTCCATGCGCTTGGTAGCTGCAAGACAAATTGTAATAGAGTCTCTCTCGGTAAATTCAAGCATCTTAAGTAAATAGTTAGGATAAAAATATGTATTGGGATCCAGTCCCAATTTTTTAAAACTACCAAACTTTTTCGTAAATTCATTAAACCCAATTACTGATATCAGATGGAACCTGGCATTCCAATAATTTTGTGCGCTCTGTAGCTGCAAGACAACCTGGATTCTAGACTCTATCTGCTTTAATCATGTATAAGTAGAATTAGTATGTCACTAACTTGTATCGCGTTTTTAGTAAAATAGTTGTAATTTAATTTGTACGTGGGGTGAAGCTGAGTATCCAACCGTCTATGCGCTTATGTAGCTGCAAGACTAATTTGGAGTTTCAGTAACTTCACGTATCACGTATAGATTTAATATCGTTTTTTAAATAATCGTTGTCTCAGATCCTTTATTTATAAATTGGGAATGGAATTAATTAAGAATATCGAATGTACAGCGCCCTTGAGGTGATTTCTCACAAAAAATGGCGCTGAATGTAATTATCCTTTAAAATAATAATTACATAGGTACGAGTAGGTAAACGTGTGAAATATTTATTTGCATGTGTAGTTACATAATGCGACTGTTACGTAGGTACGTATTTCATCATTAAATAAATATCTCAAACCATATTGAAATAAAATATCTAGTATAGAACCCCATCGGGAATCAAACCCTCGACCTCATGTATGGCAGCCAAACGTGCTACCGTTACACCACGAGTCGGACAGACTAAAGCCCGCTATATACGGGACAGTTTTCTGCGCAGTTTTCTGCAGTCTGAAAACGGTCCCGTATACAACGAAAACTGTTTAAAAAACTGCGTGCTTGTGACAGATTTAAGCTGACATGACAGTTAATGTTTTTTATGTAAACGTTTAAGTAGACATTGGTTTATCGTATGCTTTTAAATACGTAAAAAACCAATAACATATTTACATTATTAGCCTGACAAAATATACAATTTCCTGAGAGCAAACATAAGATAATATCTTTACAATCGCGTTTCAAAAATTAAATGTTTTGCTACCGAAAGCCGATACATAATTCAATATCAGAGATCTATTATCCATATCCAGTAGATTGTTCTTGTACTCTGCGATAAATTCACGGAAGACGAAATTCTTGACCTTCGTGAGTTGAACAACAAGGAGACGGTCAAGGCTTCTCTTTATGCACTTTATTCGATACCCGGGCCTATACTTTAAGCAGCTGCTGCCCAAATAAAAAGTTTTTGAAGTTATACTTCTTTGCGCCCGTTAGACACTTTGGGGTGGGATGTTGGTCGAGAAACCGCGTCACGCTGATTTTTAAGAGAAAATGGCGCTTAAGAGAAAATGGCGCCACAGTCACTGATGCTTGTATTGGTCTGACTTTGACAGTTGTCATTTCTTTTGTTTATTTACTTCTTACGCGTCATTTTAGCGAATTATCTTTTTAGAAAATACGCTATTGCAATGGCTTCGGTTTTTCTCCATGACTTAAAGATGAAAGAATGATTATAGAAGAAATAACTGATAATGATAATATAGGTGTATAATATAATAATGAAGTCACGTATAATATATTGAATAATATTGAAAAATGTCTTATATTTCATTTATATATCCTGTCTGTTTGTGTGCGTGAGTGGGTGTATGAGAATGGCCAAAGAAGTATAACTTCCACCGTGTGGTCCGACGCACACCGATTTTTTTTTTTTACTCTGCTTCATGTAACAAATGATCAAGATTCACTGCACTTGGTGCAAAATGCAGTGCCCTATGCACTTTTTTTTTAAACAAAAAGAAACTTTAAACTCTTATGATATGCCCTAATATTTCAATTTTGGTACTGTTTTCAAATAGTTGGAAATAATTGTGGCAGAGAGCAGGAAACAAGTTGTGCAAAGAAAAGAGGAGGAAACTCAATTTAAATCGCTCATGTCATTCAGCAGTTTTGATTCCTTCATTGCGTGTATTTAAGTTAAGAAATAATGTGCATTCATTAAAAAAAAACTGCTTTACACAAAATTAATGATGCTATGCACTTTTGCCTTTTTAATTTACGACTATTAGATAAATTTAAAAATAATTATAAATATTAAATAAAACACACTTTTGTTTTTAACTACTTATTTTAATATTAAAAATTGCCATAAATAAGTAGTTTTAAAAAAATGTGTTTTTTTTCATAATTATGGAAAACTACAAAGTGAGTGCTACCAAAATTGAGTAAATGATATTTATGCCTTTGTTCTTTTGTATCTTTATACTGTCTATAATGCTTTTTAGTCAAAACATGAATACACCTTGTCACAAAATTTCGCAAATTTTTGTTGTTTGAGATCAGTGTGCACGAATTAATTTATACAGCACAAGATTGATTTTTTATTCGTGTTTACTTTTTGTTTACCATCAAACGAACTTAAAAAGCACCGCATCCCAACAATAGAACGTGTATTATTCTACTGCCAATAAAACATGACTCGTAACGATGTACTAACCATTTCTAGTTCCACTATTCAATTGCATCAATTTATTGCTTTATTTAACCACCTTAGAATGCCAAGAAACCGTATAATCAATGAACTCAATTATGTTTTATGTGTAATTAACTTTTTTGAATTCACTTGAAATTGAACCTAGATTTACCGGAAGCTAATTTTTGAAAGATACAAAATGGAATACGCGGCCGTCTTGAGTAGTGGTACAGCCTTCCGGAAAGTTAAATTTTGCTTAGTACTACTCAGGGTACTAAAATCAAGTTAAATCTTACTAAGGGGGCTAGATTCCAAACCATCCATGCGCTTTGTAGCTGCAAGATGGTGGTCTAGTCTCCCACACAGTTAAACTTCAAGTCCAAGTGTCTTTTTAAAAACTAATTTCAACTTTTAATTCTGCCTTTAACTTGTAACTATCACCTTTGTCCTATACATTTGTAATATTACCTATATAATTTACTAGTTTCAATATTAATCTATGTAAATTAATTAACTTCAAAATATTTTATTTTATTATGTAAGTCTGTAACTGTAGGAGACTAGAATAGAACCCCAACCGTTCATGCGCTTGGTAGCTGCAAAACGTGTTGTGGTCTAGCCTCTTTATTGTACAGCGCTCTTGAGGCGATTTCTCGCGAAATAGCACTTTATAAATCATCCATAAATAAATAAATAAATACATTACACGAATCCCTGTCTACGGCCAATATTCGGTCAGTCGCCGAATCATCATTCTCTTCAGTTGCGGACCTTGACCTTTGGCTGAGGCTTTAATTAAGGCTTACGTGATGATGAGAGATCCGCCTGTAGCCGGAGCAGCCCAGAGCAGACCCGGAAATGCCGATATACCGGTCCAGCGTCGATACCGCGGAGAATGTATCGAACTAGAGATTCCGCGATTGCGAAGGCAGGGGTGCCACAGTGCACAAAAACAATTACTGTTCGTTGGCGAGAAAAAAACGAAACAAAAAGAGATTTTGTTAATTTTTTCTTGTCACATGGTATCCTAAAAACTCCTTATCTAAATACGACAATCTTCGTAATCTTCATTGAAACTCGATTAAGTTCACAAGATAACTTCGCGATAGATGCGTTATAGCCAAATATAATTATTGGCGTGGTTGATAAAGTCTATTGGTTCAATTTTTTATGAAGCGATCACAGAAGAAAACGCCTATTTTCCATTTGTCTATTTATATTATATTGACTTAAGACGACAGAGGTGAGGCAACGGACACAGCAACCCTTGGTATTGTGGCGGGCGACAATGACGTCACGAGCCGACAGTTGCCGACCGGCGTAGACGTCTCGAGCCGACAGTTGCCGAACGCCGACGTAAACGTACGAATTCGCCAAACTGGCGACGAGAATACTTTGGACTCCCTTCGTCATCGCACGCGAATTTTGGGCACAGAATTCCCGCCAACTTAGAATTGCAAATCATCATTTTATTTTGCCTAATTTAGTTTGTAGAATCCTCATCTCCAAGTGTTAACTTCAGTAGTTTAGTTTTGTGAATAAACCATTGTATAAATCGTAAGTACCTGTTTTACTTTCTCTCTTTCCGTGCACCCACATAAATCCATACCACATTATTGGGCCACCAACTAGGTGACACCCCCCCAAATAGGTAACTAAAGTATCTACTGTCATCCGGCGAAGGCGTTTCGGCTGGCTAGGGCATATATACTACGTATGCCTCCCAAAAAGCCTTAACCATGCTTGCCTATTTTACAAGGCATCAGGTTCTCGGCGTCCTGGTCGTCCACTGTTGACAATTCGTCGGCAGTTTGCGTCAGAGCTGCGGGACGTGGACTTGACTTGGGAGGATGCACGGGAGCTGGCGGCCGATCGCTTGGCCTGGAGGCAGTTTTGTGGATTCCATATGCTCCACATAGGGAGCGGATATGGTATATGATGATGATGATGATGATGATTTAAGACGACGTTTCTTGTAAAAGTAACCTGTTTATGCAAATCTGCAAAAGCTCGGTTACAAAAACATCTTAAAATTTGTTATTTTGTCAATAAATCTTACTTTTTTTCAGAGGTTTTAAAAATATCAAGCTTTTATTTTATTAGCAACTTTTTATAAGCTAACCATTAGCCATTATGATAAATAAATTAGCTTGACTATGTCTAATACTATGACGTAATTCTTGTAATCGGATACAAGTCACCGACTACAAAAAAAAATATTTAAAAAATACTATACCATTGGCCGATTTGTGTTGCGATCAGCGATGATTAATATTCAGCAATAGCATCTTATGGAAACGAATAAATAATTTTCGAACCTGTGAAACTACACACGACATTTTCAGGTCACGAAAAGTTGAGTAACGAAGGCGGAAGGCGCTGGCATGTCTGAAATGGCTCTACTATACTTGCTGGTACCAACCTAGTTTGCTTTTAGTTGATCAGCCTAACTAAACCTTCCATTGAATAAAAAAATTGCAAAAGACAAATCAGATTACTAGATAACTTGCGGTTATTTATAAGAAATTCAATCTAGTAAAGAATTAATCTAACACGATGCTTTTTCAATCGACATCTACGATTATAATAATTATTTATTAAAGTGGGTAGTAACCCTAAAAATTTTTTGAGAATGCACAAAAATAAAGCAAAAAAATCACTAAACCATCAGTGCAATCCGTTTGTGAATCGAATAATAAAATAAGCGAGATATAATAATTATAGATTTTATGACCCAAACGATCGAAATTAAAAAAGTCAAACTTTAAATGATTGTATCTCGCTTATTAATTATCCAATTTAAAAAAAAATTGCACTGACGATCTTGTGTTTTTTTGTTTTATTTTTCTACATTCACAGAATTTTTTTGTTTACAAGCCTATCGACATCTACATCATCACAGAGACAAGAAGTTTCAAAGGGAATATGTATGTATGCATGTCCGTTATGAGTAGAATCCTGTTTTAGTCTACAAGTATTTAAAACACACTGAAAATGTTGTTTAGACAAGAAGCTGTTAAAAACAATGGAATACCATAACTTATATAAAATTCAAACGGGTACCCATATTCAGTATTAAGTTTGTCAGTTAGTAGTCAAACCAACAGAAGTGAGCATTGAGCATTCTATTTGTATGACACAATCTCCATATACGAGAACCAGGGTATTTCCTTTCCTTAGGCAAAAAATATTCCACCAGTCGTGAGAGATATACCTAAGATGTTTAGTAATATTTTATCAGGTCGAGTGGTGTGTGTTAATAATTGATTATGTGGTTTTGGATATAATGTAATCGTATTATTAACTACATCAATAAATCGCAAATAATAACATTAAGGTAGGTATTAAGTATTAAGGCGATAGGAGCAAATATTACTATCTTCTATCTATACTCTATTCACCGAGCCGAGACCAGTGGACTCGCAGATATCACGTGCAAATTGGCCAACACCCACCTAGGATTCCTAGTTTTTGACACCATCTTACTTTTATTTTTGTGATTAATTTTTCTGTGCTGTTTCGATTCCCGTGCCCCTACGGGTGTAAGTACATTCCCATTAAGTATAATTAATGAACGTTACGTTAATACACAAAGAATCGTTCCTTTGTAAGTATCTTTATCCTAAGTACCTAATTAAAGAAAGGGCAAAATTAAAGTTATAATAATTTATCTGTTATTTTAATTATATGCGTCTGCACAAATAAAATAATTACATTACTTATAATGCTTAATACCTTTGCTTTTAATATTAATACGTTGTATTATATATTTATCTACATGACACGTGTAAAGTGATACGAAGTGGATATGTGGTAAAACCCTCCGACGATAAAGTTGAGCGTGTGTTTAATGACTGACGTCAATCGTTCTTTAATTGAAAATTACAGCATTCATAGGTTTTTTTTTATAAAATCGCTGAAGATGCAAAGAAGAAAAAATACAAGAATATTAAATTATAAAACACTTAATATAAAAATATCATACCCAGAAATGCCTCAGGTACCTACTACTATAACCTACTGTGTAGGTACCTGGATTTATTTGTAGAAGTACGATGAATAAGATATTATAAAAGTACGATGAATAAGTTATTGTAGAAGTAAGTAGAATAAATTATTGTAGAATTACGATGAATAAGTTATCGTAAAAGTACGATGAACGAGCTACTGTAGAAGTACGATGAACAAGTTATTGTAGAAGTACGATGAACAAGTTATTGTAGAAGTACGATGAACAAGTTATTGTAGAAGTACGATGAACAAGTTATTGTAGAAGTACGATGAACAAGTTATTGTAGAAGTACGATGAACTAGTTATTGTAGAAGTACGATGAACAAGTTATTGTAGAAGTACGATGAACATGTTATTGTAGAAGTACGATGAATAAATGATATTCCAACACTTTAAATAAACCCAAATAAAGATGTATGTATCTACTTACTACTACTACTATATTACACTACTTTTCCTTATCCGCACCCAATGGTGGATAGGGCACTTCATCGGTACACCAAGTGCAGTGTATATTGATCATCAAAGTAAGATGATCAGTCATACGCTTCAATACCAGCACTAACTACTAACAGTCAAACAATGAAACTAGTATAATACTATGATTTTTTTAAATTTTAAATAAACCAGAAAATTGATTTAACGATTGTACCTATAGTGATTAGTCACTCATAATTTTCCACTTGACAACATTTTCCTTTTTCATACTTTAATCAAATGCTAATAGACCAAAAAAGTATTTTGCCGCTGGGTGAGTTTGAATTTTTCATATTACAGCGCAAAAGAGGGATTATTCCGTTTTTATTCGGTCAATTATACATACATTGGAATTTTTTAAAAAGAATATTAAAATGTTTTCTTTCAGCTTTTCAAAATATCTGTGATAATTAAATGTACATAATGAAACTATACCTACGAGTACAGTCAGAAGAATCAGATAAAAATATACTTGTTATCAAAATACACCCGGAGTCAAAAATTATCAACCCATTTCAGGAAAGTCTGAAAAACTGAAAGAAATTGCAGTGGACTTTTATTTACTTGGTTTGTTTTGCCTGCCGTCGTCGCGGGTTTCCTTCTTCTGGTTAGTATTCTGTGTCGGCATCTAGTTGTTTGATTTGCATAATACGTATAATTAAACAGTTCGAAGCGTGTAAGGCAAGTCGGGGCAGACAATCAACGCGGAAACAGAGTCACAAGGTCGAGCCACGGATATTGCGGAAGTAAGGCGACTACACTCGTACTTAGTACTAGTCGGACCGAGATTCCTTAGCGAACCTGTGGCGGTCAGTTTATAAGGAACTATTAAAAACTATTTTTTTAATTTCGGCCTTCGAATTGCGATTTGCAACATCTTAACAAGTGCTCGCATTCTGATCAGACAGCGAGAGAATTACTGCGAATTTATCGATTAATTAAAATAACTTCCATAATACTTAAAGCATTTTATTCATTCATTATACCATATGGAATCCACAAACTGCCTCCAGGCCAAGCGATCGGCCGCCAGCTCCCGCGCATTCTCCCAAGTCAAGTCCACGTCCCGTAGGTCTGACGCAAACTGCTGACAGATTGTAAACAGAGGACTTCCAGGACGCCGAGAACCTGATGCCTTGTAAAATAGGCAAGCATGGTTAAGGCTCTCGGGAGGCATACGTAGTATATGGCCTAGCCAGCCGAAACGCCTTCGCCGAATGACAGTAGATACCAAGGGTTGCTGTGTCCGTTGCCTCACCTCCGTGTTCCTTACAAAGTCAAACCACCGCACACCTAAAATTCTTCTAAGACACCTATTCTCAAAACTTAGTATTCTGCTGTCTTGGGCCCTAGTTAGGTGCCACGATTCGCAGCCATAGAGAAGAACAAGTTATTGTAACGAGTCACTTAAAGCATTGCACGAATATTATCTTTATCGTTTAGATAAAAACTACTTTTGTTGATGCGTGGAATGAAAAAACGTACTTGATAACAAGAAAATGTATACATGGTGTAACAAAGCTCGTAGTACAAGTAGTAAGCTGGTGAACCTACATCATATTTTGAGTCAAATGATATGATTTTATATGATTTATTAATCTGATCTAGAAAAAAAAAATTCTTCTCATAATGAAACTCATGCCCTTTTATGAGACCGCGACGATACATAATCGTCAACTGAATATAACCATATTAAGTAAGCGTGGCAGTCTTATTAGTTAGCCACCGATGATATGAAATCACACCGTTAACAATGCGATATTATGTATTAACAGTTGCAGTGGGAACCCACAGACAACTAGTTCCCTGCACGTATGACGTAATATCGCGCGTGGAAAAAATCACCAACCGATATGTTACAAAACCATTACGTATTCACAATTTTTAGTGCAAGAAACAAGTAACCTACCCAGTTTATTTAACTCCTCGACTCGAATCATAAATGTGTATCTACTAGCTTAAATCAAAGTTTTATGCTTCGAACAAGAATTCACTGGAAAGGGCGTTTCAATACAAAATTTCTAAAAATCTAGGCTTCCTATGGTTAATTTCATACTACTACCCACTCTCCCCAATTCGATGGTGCATAGGGCACTGCATTGATATACAAGTGCATCGAATCTTGATAATTGGTTAAATATTTCATATTGACCCACAAATTTCATAACACCACTTCCTATCAAATTTTACCGTCTAAAGACTCCAGCACTTAAGCCAATACAGGAAACATGTGACGTAGATGTCTAGTGATGACGGAGATGATAGTGGGTAACTTAGTGGGTAACTAGACGCCTAAACACGGTAGTATTTTTCAAGCATGGGATGTCACTTCTCTTAAATTCTTTTTCGAAGGTTTTTTAGTAAAATTTGAAACTAATTTCGTCAACAATCTGAAGAAGAAACATTTTTTTTAAATAATCCAAAAATACACTATATTAAAAAATAGTTGATATGTTTATCGATTGCGGAAGGTTTAGTTGTCTTCCATTTATCGAGAAGTATGATCGGGCGCCTGGTTGCGTCGCCTAGTTGGACTCATAAGGTGTATTTCCTTCCTCGCAGCGTTAGGTCCTAAGCGCCGATCCTCCGACAAGGAAGAATGGGTCTTGGGCGAGGTTAGCGGAGGTCTGGTAGTGCAAGCCGCTGGGTATTACACAAGGCGGTTTGCTGACAGCGGATGGCGGATGGATGTGAAGAAAGAACATGGCGCGTGGGAAGGTGACTACTGCTAACATCTCATTCTGGTTTATTATTGCTTATAGCTATCTTTTTGTGTTCCCAATGATGACAGAACTTGAAACACCCATAGCTACTGGCAGTGCTAAATCTTCATCATCATCATGATACCATATCCATGGATTCCTCAAAATGCCTCCAAGCCAGGCGATCGGCCGCCCAGGTTAAATCCACGTCCCGCAGGTCTGACGCAAACTGCTGACAGATTGTCAATAGCGGACTTCCAGGACGCCGAGAACCTGATGCCTTGTAAAATAGGCAAGCATGGTTAAGGCTCTCAGGAGACATACGTAGTATTTATATCATGTGATGGTTTTAGAAAGCAGAAGACTATGATATAACTTCACTACATTTTACTTCATTAAGCCTAATGTTGCAAGTTTCCTTACATATAAATAGTTTGGGTCACTCTGAAAATGACTGAAGAAGCTAAGGACCATAACATTTAGAGATAATGTAATATGCAAGACGACTTCATTTTCTCTACAAAATGTAAACTTGACCTAAAATCCGGCAAAACGACAATGGCGAATCATAAATCAAACTATGAGAAAGGTGATTATGTTCGGGTTACATAAAAGACCTCATTCTCAAATGAAAATAATATAAATTATCTTGCTAAATAGTTTGCAAACACATTTTTTATTCATATGATTTAACTACCTCAACCGGCCAGGAGGTCTAGTTTCAGAAAAATAAATTACATCAGACTCTGGCTTAAGAAAAAGTACAATAATTTTTGTGACCTAAACGGTAATCAAACCTAGATTCTTCTCTTAAAGAAGCAAGAGTTTTTAATCACTGGACCGCTAACGATGGGCACTTTTTATAAAAATATGATTGCCTATCTAATTCAAAAGAATTGAGTTTTTTAAAATTATGTTGCATTTCAATGATTAAGCCAATATTATCATGATTATCATGATATTTGTGAAATCTATCCGTTTTATAGCATCAATATATTAATTGTAAAAAACACCTTTATCTAAAATGCCAGGAAATAGGTAATCAGTCAGGTGAAATAATTTATTTATCAAAACTACAATTTTCTTATTTAATGTTTACCAAAAATAAACTATTAATAGTTTACCATTTACGCTTTACAGGGTACCTATTCCAAACATTACTTCTTCTTCCTCTTTTGCCACGTTCGCTCCTATGTGGAGCATGTGGACATCACTAGATCCCTCCAGGAGACCCTGTCACCAGCCAGCTCTCTCGCCTATTACATTGATTGATACGTGACCTAAGAATTTAATAAAAGAACGAATTAAATTCCTATTACAAAATTCACGAAAAATACACCTCTATCTACTAACTGCGGTATCACACCCCTAAATATTTTTTTAACGTGTAAGCTAGAAATATGATTTTTCTTTTAGAATTCAACAAAAGTGCTGCACTTAAATAAGAATTACATTTTCTTGGAAACACGATATTTATTCAATGGGTCCAACAAAATTAAACCAATGATTTGCAAAAAGTTTATTGTTTTCCGTTTAAGATCAGTGATTTTAATTTCATTACTTCCTGTCAATTCCGATACAGAATCACTTAATCGGAACCTGATTAATCTATTAGTGTTTTGTCACTAATAAATTATTTCAAAATAGACTAGTTACGAATCGATCAAAGAAAAATTATTTGGTTCTGTTGATTGTTAATTGATATCTGGTGCTGGAAATAATCTGAATTTCTGAACTGTGTTATTCTTAGAACTAGTTTATGAAAATAACTATAAAAAAGCGAAGAGAATTCAAGTAGCATTATGCACCAAATTGATATTTTTTTTATAAAAGTTTGCTAATTTAATTTGCGAAGAATATTTAGGTTGACCGCGTACATAATAACTGAATCATCACAATTTTAAATAATAATTTTAACGTTTTGGTCCTGTTAGTGTCCCGGATAGGCCATAGTCTTGATTAACTATAAAAATTGTTTTATTTTTTAATAAACCGAAACAGGTAATGTGCTAAAATCAATATATTAAAAAAATATACAAATACGAATGTATAAAACTAATATCGCTAATCGAACTATGCGAATTATTATCGAGGTACAAAGGTTTCTAATATTTTAGAAATTATGAAATGAAAGATCCTGGAATTAAAACATGAACATCGGAAATGGTTCTTCCTGTAACAATCCGTGGTCCTTATCTCCTTCAGTTTGATAAATGAAGAAGAATGCACAATTTATCCCAGAGCTATTCTCAACACTAGTTAATTTATACCGAAGATCCAGCTAGCAGTTTGATCGATTTGATTTGGTATCATGATCTGCAGCGCAGGTGTTTCCTGGTGATTACCGCGCCGCTAGAATAGGTAACCTGATGACATTTCCAACCGGTCGGTTCGTGTTTCGTGTTGCTCATCTGTTGAGCAAGATTCGGCACTCACTTGTGGAAATAATATTAGGGCAACTTATTGCTTATTACGCTCAGTGAGGCCACTGTGACGTAACGAGTGGAGTAGAAATTGGCGCACGGAACAAGACTTGCTCGTATTGAGATTGAGAATCGTGACACGGTCCCAATTCAGTTCACTACTTGAGAAAATCATTATTGAACTTGTGTTTCTTTTGTCGATGTAATTATATCACTGTTGCGCAATTCATTCAGAATAAAAATCGAATAAAGCTCGTGGGAGTGCAATTTTAATGAATTGTAGAAAAAATATAAATTTCGAGCCCGAATACAAAGCATGAGGAAATGAAGGATTCTGATGTACTTTTGTGAAGATATTGTATAGATTTTTCTTAACTGTTATGTCGGGCATTGAAGTCCTTATTTCGTTGCCATTGTTTCTATGTATCACATTGCAGTGTGAAGATCCGTGCGTGTTTGCATGAGAAGATGTATGAATATGGAGGAAGCAAGAGAAGTATCCCAGTATAATGTAGTGTGGCGTTCTATCCTCTCTGTCTACCCCTTTAGAGAAATGGCGTGATGGCTAGTTAGTTTACATTGCAATGTCCATAATTTCGCCTATCGTGTACCTAAGTAGATCCGCACCGCATCAACCCAAATGATGGATACTGGGGTAGGTACTCCAAAGCCCTCCAAAACGTCTGATCGGCAACAAGTTAATGCGAAACACAACATGGGTAGAAGATTGCTTTTGCCATTATGTTTGTTAACTAATTTCAACAAATTACAATATTTGATATTTAAATAAAATTGGTCTTTTACGTTGGTTCGGTCATGTAGAGCGAATGGATGATGAAAGAACGGCTAAAAAAATATATGATGCGACTGTGCCTGGGTGTGGAAGTCGAGGAAGGCCGAGAAAGACATGGCATGATCAAGTAAAACAAGTGCTTGAAAGTGGGCATGTAAGAAGTCGGAATAATCGACGTGCGTGCATGAGAAGATGTATGAATGTGGAGGAAGCAAGAGAAGTATGCCAGGACAGAGTGGTGTGGCGTTCTATCCTCTCTGCCTACCCCTTCGGGGAAATGGCGTGATGGTTAGTTAGTTAGTTAGTTAAATAAAATTCGTCAAACCTGACTTTCGATCCCAAAATGTTTTATTTTATATTTGAAAAAAAAAAATAAAGAACCTGTATTTTTCCATATCGATACCTTGATATGCAAATTGTGTAACTCCAAAATGGTTACTTTACAGGGAGGGCAAAAAACGAAATGGTGGAATTGCCCGATACTAACGTGGTAGTTACCCATTTTCTTGAGGTGGTTTTTAGGGCATTTGTAATAATGTTGGATTCGCCCAATTTACCTAGCACGTGTATTGGAATACAGACAACAAAATGCCACCGTAAAGTCATTTTGTCAAAAAATGGAGTTACACAATTTGCATATTAAGGTATCGATATCTGAAAATTCGTAAATAAAAAGGACGGCTATTACACAAGTAACTATAATTAACTTATATTCATATTTAAAAAGCATCCTATATGAATTTGCCATCACTTAAGCGTATCTAATCCAGGATCAGGGGGCTGGGCTGGTTATTCGCAACAGTGTCATAAAAATAGTTGAAGCGGAATTAGAATAGATTGTTATTCGAAGCCTTCACGCTATTTTCAGATTTCCTATTGTTACAAGAAACAGTCTTTATTTATATGTCCCTGTGTCGTTACGATAACGGTATCGGAGAATTTAGAAGGTTGGAGAACAAAAACTTTATTCAGTCTAATCCTGATTTCCGAGATCTTGAAGATTGAAAAAAATTATACAAAATCCTCTACTTCCTACCCACGTTTTATTTTAATGCATTATGCTTGTAAACATTTTTACGAAAAATGTGCTTAATTCTTAACACATGGAGTAACAAATCTCGTAGTACAACCCGAAAACTTGTGAATCTACATCATATTTGGACTCGAATGTGTAGGTAATATGACTTTTCTGAGCTTGAATTTTTTTTTTCTTCTCATAAAAGCTTGCATTATTTCGCACAATTTAAAAAAAATTAAAATGCGGTTTTTAATTTAGTTTTATTTATGGACACTATTTATTTGATTAAATAAATGATATTTGATAACAATTTGTAAAAAAAATATCGATTTTTTTTCTCTTTCCTTGAAAACTATGGGTCAAATCAAAATAATTTTTGTACAACATTGACTCCAAAAATGACGTAGATTCACTGGTTTCCCGCTTGTACATCGAGTTTTGTTCCACCATTTATTTATTTATTTATTTGTGGATGATTTGTTAAGCGCTATTTTTGCGAGAAATCGCCTCAAGAGCGCTGAACAATAAAGACCAGATCACAACACCTTGCAGCTACCAAGCGCATGGATGATTGGGATTTTTTCTAGCCTCCTACAGTTTAAACAGATTTTAATACATGATATAAAAAATATTTTGAAGTCAATACATACTTAGATTATAATGATGGATTATGTGTTAACGGAGATAACTTTGTAGAGAGATAGATTCTTGTCTTGCAGCTACTGAGCGCATGGACAATAGATTCTTCCCCCGTTTACAAAATTTGAATGGTTAAAAATAGTGAAATGTGTATAGATTCAATATGTAAATGAACTTTTCTAATAAGAATTTACAAATGAATGTTGTGTAGAGAAGGCATGCGAATAAACGTTTTGAGGATTGATTTTAACAATATGTAATACACTTTACGGTAATGTTAAAGTAAATGTTATGTTTAAGTATATGTATATGTTTAAGTAAATGTATATGTTTAAGTAAATACTTGATTAATATTATAAATAGCCAACTTATAAATAAAATAGACGCATTCATTCTTGATAATATTATGTTGTCTGCTATAAAAACCGTTTGTTGTTTTGGTTTGATAAAAGCTCTCTTGTCGCATCGTGTCGTATCGTGTATGATCGCGTCGTATCGTGTCGGATCCGCTCCGTCACTCGCAGAATCCGCCTTCGGCAAACCGCCTATTGGGTAACATGATGTAATACAACGTAACTAGCTCTATCTCTCTCTCGCTCTTATTACGGCATAATGCGATGAAACAAAAAGAGATGACCTACTTTCGCGGACCGGTCGCGCCGCGCGGCTAGGAAGTAAAAGTCGCTGCAATGTGCGTGCGAAGACGGCATAATATTCCAAGTGCTTAGCAAGGAGGTTGTACTACAATAATAATAAGGAGGTATAATAAACTCAAACTCTCGACAAAGAAGTTACCGGATAGAAAAAAAATATATATCTGTTGTTTTGTTTATATGAATCTTAGTTCCTTTACCATGTGATCTGTTTACTAAAGCGGCTATTGTTTTTTTTTTACAATTTACGTTTTGTAACTAAAAACGGTTTTGAGGAAAATCGTGTTTCTGTCATATTTAACAGCATTGAATGTAAGGAAACTGTACAGTTTACTTTCCCTTATCCGCACTCAATGGTTAATATAAAAATCACGTCAATACGTTAACATAATAACGATATTTTTTTATGTTAAACCTCGGTACGGGCAGTTAATCAGAAAGTCCTAGAACTGCTGAAACGCAAATATGTTTATTTATTTATTTCTGGATGATTTATAAAGCGCTATTTTTGCGAGAAATCGCTCAAAGAGCGCTGTACAATAAAGAGACCTGATCACAACACGTCTTGCAGCTACCAAGAGCATGGACGGTTGGGATTTTTTTTCTAGCCTCCTTGTACAGTTTAAACAGTGATATAAAAAATATAATGAAAGTAAAAATGATTTCACTGAATAATCAATTTCATTTATCTGTGCTGGTGGCAATTCTGTTTCTTGGGGCTATCGGATTATGATTGAGAAATGGCACGAGTGTTGAGATAAATATTATCTCCGGTAAGAAATTTCACATAGACAGGTATCTTGTCCAGGCTTTCCGCCTACCAGCACTTGTTACGTTAGCATTAGTCCACCGCCCTCCTTTCTATCCTTACACGTGTTGGAAATTTCATAAAGGCATTTATAAATTATCAATTGTTCTTAAAAATACGCCTTTCATACGAATTAAATGGCGAAACCAAAGATAATTTTACTATCGATATCTACAAAAAAACGAATCCTAAGTG
This sequence comes from Micrasema minimum, assembly GCA_022494985.1. NCBI lineage: Eukaryota > Metazoa > Arthropoda > Insecta > Trichoptera > Brachycentridae > Micrasema > Micrasema minimum. The sequence goes on from JAGVSP010001392.1 coordinate 41,872, forward strand.
TTTGTATGGGAAGATACATTGATAGTGTTTTACAAGACTTAATATGACTTAGCATTATTTCACCTTATATCTGAAATACATACTCGTATCCTGCCAATTATCTGACTTTACATTCAATAAATAAGAGTTTAGCGTTATGGGTTTTTATTTTTCTTCTATTGAAACAACTGATAAATATATTAGATTTCTTCTTGTTATTTTATTGGTAATTATAGTTTCAAATATAATCTGTCTAACTTCCTTTAAAAAACATAACATTCATATAGCTTTAAAAATGTGAATACAACGAACGTTTCTGCTTACTTTATAAATTAAAAAAATATATAACAAGCATAATAAACATGTTTTCAAACCCCCAAAAATAATAACAAAATAGAAAGTAGACTCAATCTATAGATGAACCCTATAAATAATTGAACAAATATATTTTGTTGCCTTATAAGCAAAATAGATAAAAATTTAGTGGTAGAATCTTATTTAAAAAGTACTTTTTCTAAACGTCCCGTTTTGGTTTCGGAGTGACAATTTGAATTTGTATAATAAATTACTTTTTATAGTTTTTACGCAAAAATACTTTCATCGCAAGAATCATAAGAAATATTTTATAACACACGAAATTGCGAGAGGTTCTGTAATTCAAGCGAAGGTATTTCCACGTTAAGAGGATCGATGACATCACAGATTACGATGTCCGTTGGGCAAGCGACCCCAATAGTGTTTGGAAACATTACCGGTCAGATAATGAGCAATATCCAATTTTTTGTTATCATTTTGTTTGCCCATATTCGATCGGAGACTATTGCATCGCGTCCTGCCGCCAACAGTGGAATAATATCTCCCAGCAGAATGAGTAGAAGGGGTAAAATACTCTGCCATATTTCATTATTCATTCATTAGACATTATGCCTTCTGCAATTTCGCCGTGCCGTGAGAATATGCGATGGAATTTGTAATTGTTAGAAATTACGACATATTGCTACAAAAGAGGACGTTTTGTTGTTAGTTTGCATTGCAATTTGCCAATTTCTTATTCGACAGATACTCTGCTATGCAGATTTCAACACTGCGCAACTGCGCACAGTTTTAAAATGTGACACCAATTTTAAATGTATAAGTATATAAAAAAAGTAATAATAATGAAACAAATTGTAGGTACATACGAGTATTGTAGAAAATAAAAGTTAAACTTATCTCCTGGATACATTTTGAAAAAAATATTATATATTCGCAATCTATATAACACATTTTAATATTTTTACTTTACCACAGAAGGAATTAGTTTATTTATTTACTCAAAACTTTACGTACAATAACATAGCATAAGAGTACAAGGGCGAGCTTATTGGTTTTTAAGCAATATCTTCCACCAACGCATATATGGTTACATACATACATGGAACGGGTGGTGGCCCAGTGGGTAGCGTCGCGGTCTCTGAGTCCAGAGATCGTCGGTTCAAATCCCCACTTCGACACGACTCGATTCCTATTTTCAAGCACAAGCCGCTTAGGCTTTATTGAAAATAGTATTCACAAATTGAAATATGTGCAAATATAATAAGATTGTATAGATTTCTTTTTATAAAAAAAAAAAATAAATAAATAAATAAATAAATAAAATTAAAAAAAATGTTGTATATATGTCATTTTTAAAAATACGACCTTAATTTTTTTTTGAAGATTTCTTTTCAGATAGGTACTCAAATTAATATCAAGAGATATTTTCACGCTGAGACAGGAAAATAAAGTATTTGATGATCCAAAAATAATATTTTTGCTAATACAACGTAACGAGTAGTGATGGAGTCACCGTATGACGTCAAAAGGAACCGGAAGCTTTGCTACGCCAGGAAGTAGACTGTACTGAAAAAGGAAAAGAAGGGGTGACTCTTGGGTGGGGTGCGAGGGGTTTCATTTCCGGTCGTGACGGCGGAAGTCCCTCCCCCTGGCGCCAGAAACCGGAAGTTAAGTCGGATTGTAAAGTGCTGCGGAAACTACCACCAGGGGTCACCCTTCTGATATCGGACGCCAAAAGAAATGTTTTTGCACGATTTTACCTGCGATGGGATTTTTGATAAATTGTGTTATTTTAACCTACCTACTCTACCACATATATGAAATACGAACACACTCCAATGACAACATAGAATTGTTTCAGGATAAAGTCAAATAACCTAACGCAAGTAAGCTGTTCAAAATATATCCCCTCAATTTCAAAACATGGATTTCCTTTTCACTTGTCACGTAGAACCACGAGATCTTTATATATAAGAAAGTATAGACATAATTTTAATAACTTTACATCTTTATTTCATTTTATATCCCTACAGAGATGAGGTAGATTTTTTACTTACATAGTTAAGATACATACGTCAAGATACGTATGTCATTAACATACGAAATTTGAAAATAAGAGTAGAATAATGATTTGAATTACCTACATGTTCACTGTAAGTTCATAAAATTAAAAAAAAATTATACGTATGTATTTGAATTAGTGTAAAAATATTATACCAATCCTATAAAAGATGAGCCTGTATCTAGACCTAACATTAATTCTCGATACTTGAAATGTTCTCAAGACATACATCTCACACTTGCGCCATGCCCTGTACGACACGTTACTTCCTGCTCGGGATCTCGTACAGCCAACAGCCATGGTAATATTATAACAGTACCTGATGCCCGATACTCAGCCCGCTTCCTGGTCTCTTGTGCTTGCATTCTTGTTCGTCACTCCCGAGGAGGCTATTCTGCCAGCAGCCTGCGAATACAACCCTAATCCAATTTTACACGAGGAATATGTTAGCGCATCGAATAATCTAGGCATCGACCGTGGTTGAAAGTTATACGCAATGTACTTACAATATCTCAACGAGATGTTTTGAAGGAAATATGGATATTTACTTGTATTTAGACACACTCAAATGGTTGATTACATGTATTTATTTTAATCATGTCAAATAATTGCCTAATTTAAGAATATTTTTTATTTTATTATTTTATTACATATAATATTTTAACAGCTTGCAGTGTATATATTTCAGTTCTTCAGGTATAACCCCGCTTGAAACTGAAATATTTACAAAGTACATTTATAAAATATTATTTGAAAATTTTACTGTAGCCAATCATCGACCAATTACAGTGCTAACTCACCGATACGAAGAAGTGCACGCACTGGGCTAGCCAGCATACTAACAATATTGATGTTTTCAACACAAATCTAGTGCATTTTACGGGAACAGATGTCTGGATGCCATCTCTGCGGTAATGAATAGCTACCTACTGTTAATCATTTAAAAATGTCCTATGTAAAAGCCCTATGGGCGTAACAACAATAAAATAAAATGTTACTATTAAAAAATGTTATACAATAACAGTGAATGTATTATTAAACTAGGTGATGATAAAACTTGTCATAGTGCATAGGGGCATTTCAATGAACAATTCAAATAATTTACCTCTTGCAAAAAGTGTTTATAATCTACAATTTTCTTTTAGCTGGATTGCAAAGACATATTTTAACATATTAACAATACATCTCGTGTAAACTCAGCTTTATATTATAGACAGACTAGGAGCTTGTGACTTGGCTCGTTTCACAAGCGGAAATTGTTACAGCTTTACAGTAGAGGTCTAGCTATCCATGCTTTATTATAGTTAGTGAATATGTTGTACGTACCACACCAGAGGCTTATATTACAAAACAACGTTCTTTTAAATTAATGTTACTCAAAACTCTCTTTTTACTTAGATGTTAATTTTTATATAATTTACATAGACTAATATAGTATTTTCATGTACCTACATAACACTTTTTTTTTTCCTAACTATTCTTATCCTAACATTATAAATTTTTCAATTTAGCTGTAAATATAATACACTAATATTTTGCACACAATAATTTTTTACATTTGACCCTAAATAAATTTACATTTTGTTCGTATTTCTTATATTATCTGAATCTCCATTTTTTGGAACATTTTAATGCCCATTAACTTCAGACATTCTGTGACATAGTTTTTCTTTTCTTTTCTAATCTTATATTTTTTGAACCTCTTGTTGCATATTTATGAAAAAAGTCATTTTTTAAAAATTTGTTTTAATTTAACATTAATGCAAATATCTTGGAATTATTCCCTTAACAGTTTTGTAAATTTCATTAGCATCATTTTATTTAATTCTTTAGTCTATTGACATTATATTGAAAAGTTTAATAATTCTTTTTATGTTTGTTCTTCTACAGCACTTCAATATGATTCGCATGGCTTTGTTTTGCAAAATTTGTAGTTTTGCCAAATTGCTATATATTACATTTTAATGCCCTTATTACTTTGTTTTGCAAAATTTTTAATTTTTGCAAATTACTAAGAATATACATATAATCTATTTAATTGTTTTCTTATAAAGCACAGGCTTTACAAACGAAGAAGATAATTTATGTTTCTAAACACAAATAATCAAAAATACATGGGCAATGATGTTGTTTTTTTTGCCATTGTTTCATTTATATAAATTAAATAAAATAATCCGCATGATATTTACAGAAACAAAATCTTATTGTTATATTTAAATTACGCGTAGGCACCAAGAAAGGTCGAGTTCCTTGCGCAATCTATTACACTTATTTATCATTATACTCAGGTACACAGTACAGTAGTACACACTTCCTAATTGGAGGAAATACACAGGTCTAGTTGTGGTAGAATATTTATTACAGCCAATTGCAAACTCTACGGAAATAATAAAGTTCTCTTTATTGGAAATGGATTAGGAAATAACACCGCAACTGTAATCTGCTTACGAAATTTTTTGATAGTCTAATTCATAATAGCAGCCCTTGGTATCTACTGTCATCAGACGTTTCGGCTAAGTGGTCCATATACTATGCATGCCTCCCGAGGGCCCTAACCATGCCTGCCTATTTTACAAGGCGTCAGGTTCTCGGCGTCATGGACGTCCACTGCTGACAATTCGACGGCAGTTTGCGTCAGAGCTGCGGGACGTGGACCTGACTTAAGAGGATGAACAGGAGGTGGCGGCCGATCTCTTGGCATGGAAGCAGTTTGTAGAATCCATATGCTCCACATAGGGAGCGGATATGGTATGATGATGATGATGATGAATTCATAAATTAATAACACAAAAAAAAACTAGTTCAATTTAATATTTTTTTATATTTATTGATTTATATTACGATTATCTCATTGATTGAATAAACACTTAAAACGTTTCCGGCAGGAAATCCTGTTCATTGATTCAAACGTAGATATTATAAAAGGAAAAATAAGATTTTACAAGATTTAATCAGTTACGATTGTAATATAATGCCGTTCACTTTGAAATTGCTTGCTCAGATGTTAGCTTTTAATTTTCGTTTGATTAAAATAATAAAAACATATCAGGGTTCGATAAAAACATCATTTTGAGTTACCAAAATTTTTATTTCCGTAAATTTATTTGTGGAATGGCTTTTCTAGACTGATCACTACTGTGGAAACCCCAGCATTTTACCCTCCACTCAGAACCATCCTTACTGTAAAGACGAAAAAGCTACTGTTTTTTTAAATAATACATTCACACAAAAAAAATATTGACTAAAAAATTTACCCTGGGTAAATATCATAATATTTCAGAAATGATTCAAACAAATCATTTAATTATTTTTTTGATTTTTTATTTATTTTTATTAAAAAAAAGCCTTTTCGTATTCGATGTGGGATCTTGTTATATTAAATTTATATGTAATAATGATTTATATTTAAAAAAAAACCTAACAGGTTTTGTATAAAAAAGTATACAACATAACGCACTGGCGTCGAAGTATGAAATATACCAGCGTGACCCAACTGGATTTTGAGGAAGTCTGTCCGAAGCAGGTTGGTTAAAATGATATCAAGCGTGATTGGGCGTGCGTTCTTATCAAACACTTGGAAATATTTCACGTCTTGATTACAACCGGCGATAGTTATTCAGCGCAGTTATATCATTTCACAACCATTTCCTTTATATCGGCGGCCATTTCACAAACTTACCTTCTGGCTGGGCGAGTTGTATCCACGAAACTTCGATTAAGTGCCGCAAGTCTGCGTGGTGGTTATGTCCTTTGTGCGTGTGAATTCTCTAAAACATATCGCATTTCCCCCGATGTACTAACCCTCTAGAATCGGACGGTAAACCAGGTCACCCTGTATAATGTCGCATTCTTTTTAGTTATTCTGATCTGGGTGGTAGTGGTAAGGATATTTCATTATGAAAAAAGATTTTGGCTACGGCAACTCTTTTTATCATGCACATATTTGATAAGGTACCTAGGCTTAAATAAATAAATAGTTAACTCCATGTTTGTAGCACTTACTTTGTAGTTTTCCATAATTATGAAATTAAATTAGTGTTTCCGAAACCGGTTGGCGTGTTAAAAAATAAAAAAGTAGTTTAAAACAAAAGTTGTTTAATTTCATAAATAAATAGTTTTTTTTGATAATTTTTTTATCCATGTAAGTACTAACTAATCTCAAGCGTAATAAGACGCTGGACTCACGATACGGAGGTTCCGGGTTTGATTTCGTTATTTTTCTCAAGCTGGGTGTTTGTAGGTAATTGGGATGAGGATTTTAGAACGCCATACCGCCATACCAGCTCTGTCCTGACACACTTCCTTCGCTTCCTCTACATTCATACATCTTCTCATGCGCACACGCCGATTATTCCGACCTTTTACATGTCCGCTTTCAAGTACCTACTGGTAGTACTTCATCATCATCATCATCATACCATATCCGCTCCCTATGTGGAGCATATGGAATCCACAAACTGCCTCCAGGCCAAGCGATCGGCCGCCAGCTCCCGTGCATCCTCCCAAGTACTTACATACTAAATACATAATTTCGTAATTCTGTATGTGAACAGAAAAAAGGACAAATCATTAAAATAATGCAATATAATCTTCCTTTGTTGCAGGAAATAACTAATGCTTTGGTTTCTGTTTTCCAATCATTTAAAATTCAAAGTTTAGTAAGCAAATTATTTCAATGCGCAGTTAAGAAGGGAGCACCATTTTCACAAAAAGTAATCGTTTTTATAAATGTTATTGACAACAAATTATTATTTCCTCGTCAACAATCAAAATCCTGATTTTATTCGGAGAACATAGAAGGACTCAAGTAAAGATTATAAAACAAACATCTATGACAACTTAAAAAAAAAATCTGACTTTTTTCGATAAAAGTTTCGATTAATTAATAATGGTTAGTTCAGAATAAGACAGAGCTGCTGTATAAGAAATGGGAACAGCGTGATTTTGACGTAATATAAAGCATAATATAATACTTACAATATTACCTGTACTTTAGAGAGCAAAGGAAGTCTGGCCATCGATCTTTGAACCATAATTCTTAGGCAACCGATACCTGCTTAGTAGTAATTACTCTAGCAATCGCCAACTGAGATTTTTTAAATACAACACTGAAAAAAAGGATATTAAATGATTCGCATACACTATATTTTCAGTTATATATCAAAACCATAATAATTCTATAAATAATCACGTATACTCGTATAGGAAGATGGTACGGTCTTAAATATTATATTATTTTTAGATGATTTATAAAACGCTATTTTTGAAAGAACTCGCCTCAAGAGCGCTGTACAATAAAGAGGCTGGATCACAACACGTCTTCTAGCTACCGAGCGCATGGACGGCTGGGATTTTTTCTAGCCTCCTACAGTAAACAAATTTTAATACAATCCTCTCTCTCGTATGTGCAGAGAGTACAATGTAATACAGAGGGACAGCACTGAAAGTACGGACATCTTCGGAAGCTCCGTAGATGGGTTCAAGAGAAGGTTGTCCTTGAGATATTTGTGATCACTTTTGCTTTTATATGTGTGTTATATTTATTTAAGCATTGTGTGTATGTCACATTTTCATAAACATTATGTTTTGGTCATTCGATTAGGCACGATGTAAACAATTTTAAAGGGCAATTGGTCTACCTATGCATATTTTTATCTTTTTTTGTATTATATTTAGTATCCTTTTGTCTGTTATTGTTCCGTAACAAAATAAAATAAAATAAAAATTAAATAAATTGCAAGTTATATTAGTTAAGATTATAATGATGGATTATGTGCATATGGATATAATTGAGCCGAATTTCTATAAAGTTACCAATCTACGCGAGTTTTCTGTGCTAGGGGAGGAATATAAATAAGTACGTAAAATGTTTCTGGTGACCTTTGCAATCACATGTTTTTATTTCAGTAAAGATACATGAAAATTAAATATTCTGATTGCGTATGGTAACTTGTATTGCGTTAAGTACTGCGGGACAAAGGATGTTTACATATTCTTAGTAGGTACCTGCTTACAGGAAACTCGCTCTACTGCGCACTGCGAATTATTTTCTTCTGCGCATTGCACACTCAATACAGTACTGTGTAGATCAGTATTAATATCTACCGAGTCGAAACGAAGTAATCAATTGACGATTTTATATTGGCAGGTGTACTTTTTATTTAAGTATTTAGTTTTTATTACAGCAGACCAAGAAGTCCAATGAAAAACAGGAACAACATTTTTAAAAATACAGTCGCCGAAGCCGAACCCGAAACACCCATTTCAAGAATATTGTAAAATATTTTTTTTTTGTATACCAAGGGTTGCTGCGTTCGTTGCCTTACCTCTGGGTTCCTTAGAGAATCAAACCACCGCACACCTAATATTCCTATATGACACCTATTCTCAAAACTCAGAAGCCTGTAATTTTGGGCCCTAGTTAGGTGCCATGATTCGCAGCAATAGAGGAGAACAGGAGATAAATAAATAAATATATTTTAAAAGTTCATCCTTTTATTTTGCCCGCCATGTATTGCAGTAGTTAGTACGTTGGGTTACCATGGATGAGGTAGCGTGTTCGATTCCCGAGGGGGTTGATATGAAACATGTATTTAAACGTGTTTTAACTAACTAACTAACTAACTAACCATCACGCCATTTCTCCGGAGGGGTAGGCAGAGAGGATAGAGCGCCACACCACTCTGTCCTGGCATACTTCTCTTGTTTCCTCCACATTCATACATCTTCTCATGCACGCACGTCGATTATTCCGACTTCTTACATGCCCACTTTCAAGCACTTGTTTTACTTGATCATGCCATGTCTTTCTCGGCCTTCCTCGACTTCTACATCCAGGCACAGTCGCATCATATATTTTTTTGTTTTAATATGTCAAAAATATTTTTTTGGTGTTACCATGGTCTGTCTTCGAAGCGTAAGACTGATGATCTTTTCTTTATATGATAAATGACCAAGATAAACTGCACTTGGTGCAACATTAGATGCAGATAAGGTAAAGTAGCAGTAGTAAAAAAGTTCTCATGGCAATAATAGGTCTTAGACCTCACTAAATTGTTTTTCGGAATGTGTAGGTACAGGTTGCAGGGTGCGTCTTCATGCTTTGTGGTCCCTAAACGTTGTCCCAAATAAAATATGACTCCAAGTGGAACGAATTGTGTACATAGATATTAGGAATGTTAATAATTAAATTTTATAATACGTACTTCTTTGTTTACAGGTTACAGATACATGTAGGTATTTAGACAAATACCTGTGTTTAAGAACAAGAAAAAAGACAATAAAAAATTATTGTTACTAAATATATTTATTACTGGAGTTTAGAAAAAACTGGAAGTGCGGCTTGGAGTTGCGGGCGCCGCATTTAACAGTATGAAAGCTGCCTGGAGATCGGTAGTTTACTCGGTTAAAACAAAATGCCGCCTTTATAATTACTGCATCACACATGTTCTCCTCTATGGCTGCGAATCGTGGCACCTAACCAGGGCCCAAGATAGCAGACTTCTGAGTTTTGAGAATAGGTGTCTTTGAAGAATTTTAGGTGTGCGGTTGTTTGACTTTGTAAGGAACAGAGAGGTGAGGGAACGGACACAGCAACCCTTGGTATCTACTGTCATCCGGCGAAGGCCTTTTGGCTGACTAGGCCGTATACTAGAGCCTTAACCATGCTTGCCTATTTACAAGGCATTAGGTTCTCGGCGTCCTGGTCGTCCACTGTTGACAATTCGTCGGCAGTTTGCGTCAGAGCTGCGGGACGTGGACTTGACTTGGGATGCACGGGAGCTGGCGGCCGATCGCTTGGCCTGGAGGCAGTTTGTGGATTCCATATGCTTCACCTAGGGAGCGGAGATGGTATGATGATGAAATATATTTATGCAAAGGACCTCGGACATCGAATCGTAAATTCATCCGTATTTTTATCACGCTAACAATCTTAAAATCGCGGTTTAGCTTGTTGAAAAAATCGGTAGAGTTGGCTGGACTGAAAAAAGACTCAATAGTCTAAAGCAGTCTAGGGAATGGGTGGGGCTTTCATTGTATGCAAAGGACCTATTCGACCTATGAATACTATGTATAATATTTTCCCTTGTATGTATACTACTTTCCCTTATCCGTACATAATTGTTTTATCCGTATCACCGCTATTATAAAAATAGTAGACCCGTTATCAACGAAATAAGACTACCGCTTTTGGATGAAAAATCATATTACCGACGCCGATGCGACGGCGATGAAGGCACCGGACGTTGGTTGGGGCGTCGGCGGTGCCTCAAAAAACGTCGCAGACGAACAACGTTTTGGGTTTCGAGAAATTATTAGATTTTGATTTCATAGGAAAGTCAATACAATAAGCGCATTGAAATATTATGACAAATTAGCTATATTACCAATTTGTATTTAAAGGATGTCTAGTGATGAATAGTGGTTAAAAGTTGTACACTGCATGAGCAATCTTAAATACCGAGAACATACTTCTAACACGTGACAAATTTTGCAAAGAATGATTAATGCATTTCGTAGAAGACATCCATTTCTCGGCTTCAAGTTACTAACTGCCTGTTGCGGTGGTTAACCTCTGTTTAACCCCTGACAGTGCACTGTGTAATATATAATAGCCCTTTAGTAGATTCAAAGATTACAGAATATATAGATATGTAGATGCATAGTACAGAATACTCGTCTATTAGTCGACTAAAGCTATAAAATAAAATAAATTTACACATCAACAATTTGATTATTACAACATTCAAACTAAATAATTACTCTTGACTTTCTGAATACATTCCACAGTATTATTGAAAATTTTGTAATTTTTTTATTAAATCATTCCCGTAACCGCACACACCGTAGTTAGTAAGTAGAACAGTGGAGTGAATCTTAATCAGTTTACTACATGAAAATTAATTAATTAATCAGTCGCATGTGTCAGTACTAGTTCAAGGTAGGTATCAGGTACATGAAATATTTATATAAATATTTTTAAAAAAAAAGTTTTAAAAAAAAATCTAGTGTAGTCCACGAAAATAGAACGCGGACTTCTAGAATGCATAATATGCTGTGTTTTCCCAAATTAGCTGTAAAGTTTTTCCAACTTTAAAAGGTAGCTTAATTTATATACGTCTCATTCCTAACTTAAGTTAAATAGTACTTATAACTGTTAACTGTTAGTTCGTACATATTAATAAGTAAAACATTTCATTCTGAGATTTATCTATTGAATCAGTGTTTTACCCACTTGGAGTATGATTTCCGGTTGAACTATGGGAAAACGGAATACAACCCACGTATTTCTGTTCGGTGCGTTCGTCTTCTGACCACTGGACCTCGGAGTACCGTGTGCATCCAACGGACCCTTCACACCGTGTGAAACTATACGATTATGCACAGGCTGTAGGAAAAGGAAGGAGTGGAATCACTGACCAGAGCAGACTACGCCAACCTTTTTTTATTGATGTCTATCAATAGTCCACCTTCTTTATGTCGAGTTTTCCGTGTGTGTTCTCTTCGTCATTATTAGATATGAGGTTCCTTTTGGTCCCACATCAGATGAGTCCAAATCGGTTTTTACTCTAAGAAAAAACCATAATATACCCTTTCGATATAAAGATAAGTTTTAACATTATAAGCAAGGAAATTTACCAATAAATGTAGGGAAGATATAATCGTAAAAATATGGCGCAAACATTGCATAAAAACGCGTTTCCTTTCTAAAAGGAACATTGAACCTTTTGTATTGGAATTTAACTGCTTAACTGATTTTTTTGAGATGTTAACATGAATGGCTATCATCTCTTTTAATTTTGTCTATTGTTTTTTTAAAGAAATTATGTTGCTGACACGCAGAATTTTCTACTTCACTTCTGCGTCATATGTGGCTTGATTCTTGGCCTTGCCGACATAGGTCACTTTGTACCGCATGCGGCACCACTTCAATTTTGCGAAGTACCTACATACGCGGCGGCCTCCGTAGCGTAATGGTTAAGACGCTGGACTCACGATACGGAGGTTCCGGGTTCGATTCCCGGTGAGAACTCAAAAAATCAAAAAGTGATTTTTCTCAAGCCTGGGTGTTTGTGACGTTGTTCCCCTCTGTAATTGGGCCTCCTGGCCTGTTGAGGTGGTTAAAAAAAAAAAAAATATATATATATACTTCAGTGAAATGTAAAATCGTATAAAGCTTTCATAACGCTTTCATAACGGCCCGAGATCCACAGGTTATGCAAGTCTGGACTAAAGGATTCAGAATACACTTCTACCAGGAGGTCAGGAGATGGAACAGGAGGTAACACGTCACACTCCTGGATAGGAACAATCACGCCCTTCCGGAATGGGTTTCATACCAGTTTCTGCCGGACTAAAGTTACTGGGGAGTGACGTGGGAGGTGGATGTCACCTACTCATTGTTCTGTGACTCTGGGAAAGAAATCATTAAGTACTGAAAACTCATCGGTACGTACCGTGAAAATAATTTCACTGTGTTTGTTGAACACTTAACGAAGGTATACCTAGAAAAAATTTTTAGAGACAACGATAACTCAAAAATCTTGGTACATTTGTAAAAATTATATTCCGTGCTCCAGGTGAAAAATGCTATTTCGATTTGCAGCAGGCAGCTTAGTAGTACTATTTTGTTTTACATTGTATAATATTGAAATAAATAAATTTAAAAAAAAACAACAAAGTAAAAAACCTACTTTATTTTATATATTTTTTGTAATTATCTTAATCACCGTTGCTTTGTTTTTACCGACCATCACAGATAAATAATAATTCATTTATGATATAATGCATAATCCATACTATACTGTCAAGATGCATTAAATTGTCACGATAACATACCATTAATTGTTAAAAAGTTTATGAAAAGAGTACTAAATAATAATATGTAAAGTTGTACTACTTATTTTAATTCTTCATCGACAATAATTATTACTGGTCTTGATTGTACTGAAATTTATCAGGTCGACAATTGAAATATTTGTTTGTAATGCGATTTACGGAAGAACCCCACCTTAAACTTAAATATTATAATTTCCGAAACAATGGCCCAATTATCTGAAACAAATAGTAAAAATAAAGGATATTCCCACGATTACTGGTGTCTAGTTTACCTACCGAATTGTTCCACTGTGTAGGAGGCACATATCACCCATTATTATTCTCCATTATTTCTTTAGGAAGACGTTTTGTGCAATTGTTGGCACTAACAACTTCCTCACTGTAAAGCCTTCTAGTGATATACAACCTTCGTACTGCTGAAAAAAATGTAGGAGTGTTTTATTTATCACCTCGATAGTTATAATTATTTTGTATGGGTACAATAAGACGTTTGAATAAAAAATTCTGCAATTTCGAATACATTTCATATTTTAAATATTGTTTAATTTAAAAATATTTTACTACTTAAATACCAATTCTCTGTATAAACATATGAGGAATATTTATTATTAATGTAAAAAAAACATTTACGTACTATGATTAAATGATTTGTGATATTAATAAATCTGATGAGTCAAAGCATTTTTTGGAGATAATAATAGAAGAAGCACACTTTCCTTATTACCGTATATCACTTTTTTACATGATAAAAAAAATTAAAAAACATGTTTTACTATTTTACCCATTAGCAAATCGTGTTAATTATTTTAATGCCGTAAATGGACTTAAAAAGTAAGAAAGTATTCTTAAGTATGTAGTTTTTATCTATACGTTTTTTAAAGTTGATCGTGATGCTGAATCATGTTGGTTCAATATAATATTTTTTTAAATTTTTGTTTAGTGCAGAATCACATGAAGCTTTTAATGAAGTAAATGAAAATCAAGGTATGAATAAAAAATTTCTAGAATTTGTCAGGTATAGTTATCAGATGATAGGCGAAATGGGGAATGGTGTAATAAGTAAAGTGGCTACTTGACCGGATAATCCATATTCGTTTCCAAAGCTTCTCTTCCTCTGAGATGTCAATAATGTTTTTTGGTGACAGTAAAGTCTTTGACAATCATCCACATCTTGTACACAACCTATCTCCAGATTAATCAGTTGGTATCAGAATTTAACTGTCTTCAACTCTTAAACTTCCCAGCTGTGCAGGTCATGCACCGCTTTGTTAAGAGACCATCTATATATATTTCTTCACTCACCGCTATAGAGCGGTGACTTATAGTCAGAATGGCTGTTCCATGATTATAATGACCGATGTGATGAGAGGACTCCGGCCAGTAACGAGGTAATGGCTTCCTGGATCTCGGACTTAATAGTCCACTTTAAGTGAAGGAAGTGGAAAGATTCAGGACGTAGAATTCAATACAAAAAGTAATATCATTTGCTCAGCTCACTTTGAGCATGCCTTGTATACGTGTGCCAAGCAATTTAGAGTGAAAAAAATATTGTATTCATGATCTGGGCACAAGTCTTGGAAGGAAAAATCTGTGTTCCTTCATTGTGAATGATATTAAACAGAGAAAGGAAAAACAGAGGATAAGAAACGAGGTAAAGGACACAGATTTGTCTTCCCAAAATATGTGCTGGAGGTCCTCGACATTTTCAATGTAAGATGTAAGTTTATTGAAATTTATCAAACTGAACTGATGAAATCAATATTGTGACGATTTTATTAATTTATTAACTTATTTAATTTTTTTAAATTTCACTATGTATTTTTTTAAAATATGAACCTTAGAGGCCTGCACTCTTATTATTATATATTGTTAGATTATTATTGTTGTTGATTTAAACGGATTTTTAAATTACGCACGTTTTTTTAAAACTTGACTGGTATAAATATTACTGTTACTACGTGAATAAATGAAAAAAATACAGCCTTCTTGAGGACAGTCGTCATATTATAACAATGTAGGTACTTAATTGATTTCAAAAACGGAAAATAAAATAACAGTGGTTTGGATTTTAGTCACCAAAAGCTAACAATAATCATATTTCATATTACCATACGTTTAAATGGTGGTTAGGAAGTGTTAGTCCTCTTATCTCAAAGCACTTTGCATAAACAGGAAACCGGTTTATTACTTAATAATAATTCTTGTTCTGATCTCTGATCTTATACTTCCGAGAATTATTTATTCTTCTCATTTTTCCTTAACGTGGTCTATTTTGCGTGGTATTTCTCTGGGAATTTGCCCACATTACGATTTTATTTGTTTTTAAGTGTAATCTTGTAAAAGTTGAAGGTTAATAACAACTGGTTCTGGACAAAATACTGTCCGATTAAGAAAAATTTATCATATAAGAGACAATTAGAACTAAAAATATGTTGTACAATTCCCCAGAGTTACCTTAATACATTCTTGGCGATCTATTGTATTTTTAAAAACTCCAACATTTTACAGCAAAAAGGTAGCCATTCTGAAAATATTTTTTAAGCGTCTTTTTTTACAAATAAAAATATACGCCCGTAAAATTTACTCGTGTAACCAAATAAGTAAATGTAAATTACAAGTACTTAAATATTATGTCAATTGAAAGGGGTAAAAATAATAAAAACATAATTCTGATTGGAAAAAAGCACGTGGATAATATTGAAAACATACTTAATTATTCTAGCGGAATGCGTCATGGTATTATATAAACACAAAATAATAACAGCTATACTGTCGTGATCAAAGTTCGTAAAAAAACAAGGAAACGTGACTGTCAATAAAATGTTTAATGCCAAGTCTGATTTTCCTCAATACTGTTTTTTTATTCGGACATTTCGTATTCGGAACTTGTTTTCGCGCGCAAGGACATCCGCGTATATTAGAGACATCTAGCGGGAATTATTCGATGCTTTGGTTCACGGCGACTCTACTTCCCGGTATTTTAAATTTCCCGATTTTGATTCAATACCGTTAAATTTATTGGTATACCTACTCATGTACTTTCGATTATTTACGTATTCTTCTTCTTCGTCGTGGTCCACTGATTGCACGCGAATAAACCATAGCACCAATCACATATCGCAGGAAAACTTGCAAGGGACTTTATTTTTTGTTTTACGTTATTTATCAACTAGATCATACTAATTTGTTAATAGCGATAAAGAAATATCTTTTAAACTATCTCTGACCCCTGTCCAACATGTCAAATAAAATAAAAAACCGTATTTTTTACCATTTTATTAACTTTACGTAAAAAATATATTATGGTTTAATTTATTTTGTTGATTCAAATGCCTGTTTTGTAAATTTTAACGATTTTTTGTCTATAGTTTACAGAAAATGAAAATCGGAACGTAAACACCCATCGACCGTCTATCTCCCATTTGCACACCAATCATACATAGTCGTACCACACATTCGCCTGAGAGATAGCATTTCAACAGCATCCAGTATACTTTCATCCTTCTTTTTCTCATACATACATTAGGGTTAGTACCAGAACTAGGTGTTTGTGACGTTGTTCCCCTCTGTAATTGGGCCTCCTGGCCTGTTGAGGTGGTTAAATAACTAACCCTTCTCTCAATGTCCTTAATATCCACATTTCCGTCTCTTGTAAACATACTTCCTAAATATATAAATTCTTCAACCTGCTTTAATCTGTCTCAATTAACTATAATCTTACATACATACAGTCAATAATAATTTTAAAAAAAGGTTTTTTTTTTTTTTTTTTTTAAACATGTCACTAATACATTCATTAATAATAATATCATTGAATCATTAAATTAATTTAATTTAGATAGCAACAGGTGCAAGCTAGAATTCCTATCATACTAAAGTAGCTATTTAAGTACCTTGATATATTTACTGATCGTTCGTATCATCTTTATATTGTACTAATTCGTATCTGTTAGAAATGTGAATGTCCGATGTCCGTGCAATATCCCACTCGGACGGACAGAATGATCCCGCGCAGCGACCCGGTCAATTATTTAATTGAAATACATAATGGAATAATTGGTAGAGAAGAAGAGCGCTGCGCGGTGCCCACTTTGGTTAGTGACGCTTTACTTGCTATAACAGGACACTCATCTTTTACAATTTACAATCATAACGTCATCATGTGGATGCGAGTTGCTAACATTGTGGAATAACATTGTAAGTGCAACTTTAAATCAAAATCTCGAGAAGAATGTTAAATTTACAATGATTGATTGTAACGCCTTCACGAGGATGCGAGTTGCAAACAAGAAAACTGTGCAGTCTGTCAAACTTCTCTCAAAAGACACGCTAAATATGTGTATTTTTAAAACGCGATTGTAAGTTATTATAGTATGTTTGCTCTCGGGAAATTGTATATTTAGCTAATAATGTAAATATGTTATTGGTTTTTTACGTATTTAAAAGCATACAATAAACCAATGTCTACTTAAACGTTTACATACAAAAACATTAACTGTCATGTCAGCTTAAATCTTACATAAGCACGCAGTTTTTTTTAAACAGTTTTCGTTGTATACGGGACCGTTTTCAGACTGCATAGAAAACTGCGCAGAAAAACTGTCCCGTATATAGCGGGCTTTTAACACAAAATACACTAATACAACACACCCTACCACACCACACCACACGCCACACAAACACATCACACAAACACATTTTATTTTGAGGTTAATAGTATTTTCACTCTTCTTGTTGTTATATATATTATATATTGTTGAATAAAATGTGAAATCTGTAATTGGTCTCATTATCAGTTCCTTATATTGTATATTTATATTATTTTTGTTCATGGCTGTTGATTTCCAATAAATAAATAGTAGTTGGTGAATTTTTCCATGGGGGCGACGATAGCTTAATGGACATATACGAAATGTTTATGTGATAATTTATTAGTATGTAATTGTTATAGTTAATTCAATTTAATTTATGGTTTTATTAAATGAATACCTTCTTAGGTAAATTAAGTGAATGGTGAAATACAGTTTTTTTAAATATTATAAATTGTAACGTTATTCGCGATATTCAATAAAATTTTACGAGTCCTCACTTCTCGCTTCAATTGGCGAAACTGCAGCTTTAATTTATCACAATGACTTCAATATGTATATACTCGTATATCTATAGATTGTTTTAGGTATGTATCATGACTTGTGGAATAAAATATTAAAAAATAATTTCAAATACACCGCAGGCGTTGTTATTTTTTCTTTTTTTTGCATGTTATGAAAAAACGTTTAAATTTCAACAATGCTCGAAAACGTTTTTTTCCCCAACTTTTTCGGTTTTTTCTTTTTTGATTTTTGAAGCAAAATTTCATTACAACGCATTGAAAGTACTTCCTACACCAAATAACGAATTCTTATTTTTGTTAAATCCATTAAATTTTTATTTAAAACACTTTAATTTCAGTAAAATCTACAAAATTTTGTTTTCCATCCATTTTATATTATTGACTAAAATAACAGAAAGTGCAATAAAACTGATAAAATAAAAATTGCGTCACAATCACTCTTCTAATTTATTTTAATGTGAGCTCCTAATTGTTTCAAACGTAACCAATTAGTGATTAAGACTACCCAAGCAATTAGTGAATTTGTCCTAATAAAATAAACTAACTTATTCTTTACAATAAAATCCAATTTAGTTGTAGGTTTGAGATGGCGAAGGAAGACCATAGACTATCGTAGAGAAGCTCATGATCGGGTCAATTTAATTACCAAGAGGTCAGTTCTATTCGTTTCTGGTGGTGGTCATTGCCTGTTTGGCTGTTAAGTAACGCCTTGATTAATAAAACACTGGAAAAAAACTCTGGAGACTTGCATTGTAATGAAGAATTGGCCAATTACTTAATTTTATCTTCTATTTTTAAAAAGAAACTATTTAATTTTATATCTCTACTGAGACGAGGTAGATTTTTTTTCAAATTCCGGAATATGGATATTTGAGCGTTTACAGGGCTTATGACCTGTCATTAGCTTGGGTTTAAGTGGCCATATTATGTACTAAGGTAACATTTCCCATATTATGTTACGAATCGAGAATCATACCACCGCCGGCGAGTTAAAAGCTCCATCTATGCATTGATATTTAGCAAATCACTTTATTTTTGTAATTAAGACTCTGAACGAGTTTAAATTAAGTACTAGTAATCGCCTGCAGATGACTCTGAAATTTATTTTACTTATATTTAGACCAAGGATTTTTATACAACATTTTAGGCGTGTTCAAATACTTGTACACAAATCTGGATTTATACCTACTCCCGTCTTGGGATAAAATCCAGATTTGCGTTCAAGTATTTGAACACGCCAAAATTGTTGTATAAGTAGCTAGTTAATTAAGTTAAATAAAATTGTGCTGTTGTAAGTGCATCTACGTTTCTTGTCGAGAATCGCTGCTGGATAAATTTGAATAAAATTCTTAGAAAGGGTATCGTCATAAAAATAAGGTATTATTGTATTTTCGCCTTGTAGCGAAAGTAATTTTATTTTTTGAAGTGGTCTGATGGATGCACATTGCAATTGTGATTTTTTTTATCTCATTGATTTTTTTAAATGAAAGAAAATTGAATTGTTTATTTTTAGTTATAAATATGTATAAATAAATAATAATCGGCTAACTTATTTAATGGCATTTTGGTGAAAAATCACCCCAAGGGCGCTTACAATAAAATATGATGTTTAATCTAAGCTCCTAGCGGTAACTTGAGCAGATTAGTGCAATTATGCATTCTGGGAATTTGTAGCTAGGTATTCCTTTAAATCTTGTTTTTTTTAAATTTTATTTCCAGAAAAAATAACTGTTTAAATACTTGTAATAAAAAAGTAGAATTCAAAAAAAGCATGAGAACCATGTATAGTTTTTCACATATTATATACATGGGCAAAGTAAGAAAGAAAAGTAAATATTTAAAAAACAAAACAAGAGATAAGAGGGAAAGATGGGTATGAGAAGAAAAGGAGAGGACTGAAACGTGCTAATCACGTGCTAACGCTAACGATTTGAGCGATCACAATGACATACCGTTCAATACCGCGATCGCCTGAGCCGAGCATTGACGATCTGAGCCGAGCGGAGCCGATCTACGCTATATCGCGGCCGTACGTCAAACGTCAAATCATCGCGCTTGTCTGATTTTTTATTATGTCGACTGCTTTTCTCAATATTTGGCTTGCCGAAAACCGGCTAAATTATAATAAAGATTGAATGAATATATGTGCGAATAAGATATATCTCGGAAATGGCTCGCGACTAGTATGCGCTCGTTTAATAATCCCGATCGATAACTTTTAACGCGTGTTCCACTGTGATCGCGAAAACGTTAAACATCCATGGTAAGAAATCGTTATCACGTCGCTTATTACCGAGTCGCTAGTGATCTGTGATCGAGCAACTGGACGGAGTACCTGTTTATGGGGTCCTAGTTCAACTGGTGTATAGTGCCTATACAGTATACAGTGTGCAGTGCTTGGATTATCACAAAGGTTAATGATTCAACTGACACCAAACGTCCAAAAAGTGATCGTGAAATAGGCAGAGTTACCGTTTCCAATAACAATATGTAATCTTTCTTTATGCTTTCTGAACCTACCGTGGGAGACAAGAATATTCGTACTTGACCAATACCAATTAAAAACGACTAGATTTTTAAGTTTTTAAAAAATATTTATGAAAACTTTGTACGCCTCGTAGCATTGTGGTAGTGCATGAGGTCGCGGGTTCGGGAAATATTTTTTTAAATTTTATTTTCCTATTAATATTTCATGAATGATGCCTTTACTGGTACTAAAACGTATGACTTATTTTATCTTACCTTCATGTAATAAAATGATCAAGAACCACTGCACTTGGTGTACCGATGCAGAGCCCTATGCGCTTTTGGGTGAGAGTGAAAGTATGTTGAAGTGGTAAGTATATAAAAAATAGTATGTGATAAAATCTTACAAAATCTTCTTTTCTCTCTCAATTCGATTGTTTATTGTTTATGCATATATTTTTAATAATTTAATATTAATAATAATAATAATTTATTATAGCATACACAATGTATTTTTTGTTTCTCTGCGGGTTACATTACATTAAAAAAAAATTGTTACTTACTTAGATATTGCATATATACATTTTTATTAGTAAGATGATGTTGGGGAGGTTTGAATCAATGAATGGTCTTTTCCGTACATTATTTATATTTTAAAAATTGATTTTTATGTCATATTTTTTTTTTTTGGGTAGTTACAAAATACCACCAACCACTTATCTTCATCATCATAATTAATCCATTTTCGCTCCCTATGTGAAGCATATGGATTCCATAACTTACTGTTTTAAGCGACCGGCCGCCAGTTCCGTTGCATCTTCCCAAGTTAGGTATAATATCAAAATTTATTATCATAAGTAATAAGTAAAAAATATTAATAGGTATTTATCCTAATTTTGAAATCAACTAACGTAAGGAAATGTCTCGAAACTAGATTCCGTCCTTGTATTGTACATAAATGTCTACGCACGTGCGACAGCGCAAGCGTGGATTCTGATTTCCAATTTAATTTTTGCAAATCTTCGCAGAGTCGAATGTTTTCATCTGCAATAAAATAAGAGTACTATTACATGGGTATGAACATAATATTATGCATATTACTATTTCAATAAAGGTGCAGACAATAATTTCGCAAACAAGGAACGACCACACAGTGTTACGCATGCAATAATATTATGCATTTCTCCGTAAGAGTAAACTTCTATGATGTTTATTTGAATGTAAGGTTTTTTTTGACGATGTTAAAGTTTAAACTACGGATGAGGTTCCAAATTAAACGATCGTTTGGTAATGGAATTTTCAGTTAATTAACGAAATTTTAAGAATTTACATTTAAGAATTATGTTTATGAAATAAAACTACTTTGTTTATGAAATGAAACTTCTTTGTTTATGTAATAAAACTTCTTTGTTTATGAAATAAAACTACCTTTGTTGTGAAATGAAACTACTTTGTTTATGAAAAATAAAAATACCCCCCCCTTTGCTTTTTAAACAATGCTACGTTAAATATATTTTTTTTAAACTGACAACCGGTTTCGGAGTTGCTACTTCTCTTCAGGGGCTTTTTATTTAATAATATTATTATGAAAAAAGTACAAAGTGGGTGCTGCTCAAACATTGAGTTAATTTTACACTTGTTTTTCTATAGGTGCCTAGTATTTAAATATAAAATATGCATTCCTGTAATAAGCTCAGTAACGTTAACACTGCCATTGAAGAAAAGTCAACAGAAAAATACGATGCATTATTTAATTTAGGTTGTGAACCTTCAAAAGACTTTTTAAATAACTTTTCTCCTCGTAACGATTAAAATCACGTTTTTAATTAAATTAAGATAGATATAAAATAAATTTACACATTATGAATTTAATTTATATAATTAGTACGAATAGAGACCTATAGAGTTATTTATATAATCACCATTAACTTTGTAAATCATTTTTAACTTTTTAAAATTAAAGTAAAATCATTTTTTTTAGTTCCGAATCTAGGTAATAATAACTCAATTAAAAAGTGTAATAAAAAACAAGTGATTTTTATTTTATTTTAAAAAACCTATAAAGTTATTTCAGGAACAGTCAGTAAAAATCTGTTATTATGCCGTGTTTTCGGGCTTTGAGTTTCTGACGTTTCGGAGCACATTTGCATGAGTGTCCACCTTCAGGGCTGATGTATGAGTTTAGTCTTCTGTGTAGGTATTTAAGTGTGAGGAGTTTGTACCGTGTCGCAGTCGGGCAATGTATGCGATTAAGTGTGTGGAGTTTAGGCAGAGGTGGAGGATGAGGACAACAGAAAGCCCACAAAATTACCGCGAGCATTGACGATCTGAGCCGAGCGGAGCCGAACTAGGCTATATATCGCGGCCTTATGTCAAACGTCAAATCATCGCGCTTGTCGGATTTTTTATTATTTCGACTGCTTTTCTCAATATTGGCTTGCCGAAAACCGGCTTAATTATAATAAAGATCGAATGAAGATTTGTGCGAATAAGATATATCTCGGGAAATGGCTCGCGACTAGTATGCGCTCGTTTAATAATCCGATCGATAACTTTTAACGCGTGTTCCATTGTGATCGCGAAACGTTTAAACATCCATGGGTAAGAAATCGTTATCACGTCGCTTATTACCGAGTCGGTACTGATCTGTGATCGAGCAACTGGACAGAATTCCGTATGATGTGTGTTGGAACTTGGAACTGGATGAAGGATAATTTGCAATTCCAATTATTGTTTCTGCACAATAATAGTCAACATGCGAGCAGACTAGGATATATATTATTCTGTTTGTTTAAAAATGATTTAGTTACATTATTATAGACATTGATTACAAACATGTTAAGAAGGCACATTAGATAAAAACGCCAGAGATAAGAATAGAAGTTAACACACTTTTTACCCTTTTTAAGGTATCTTGGTAGGTATCTTTTAATAATTTATATTAGATATACTAAAGCGTGTGTAGTAGTTTCCGCCTCGTGGCATAGTGGTAGCGCATTTGGCTACAGGCTAATAGTAGGGGGTCAACATAAAATATTAATATTTCATGTGTGATACCTCGGACTGATTCTGAAGCGTAAGGCTGATCACCTTATCTTCATGTATTAAAATGACCAAGATACACTGCACTTGGTGAACCAATGCAGTGCCCTATGCACCATTGGGTGTGGATAAGGGATAGTAGTAGTAGCAGTAGTGTGTAGTAAATAATTCCGATTTGAAGTCTGAATACATTAAATTAGTATTGAAGGGTAGATCGTTAAAATGATTATGTTATTCGGCGATATTAGTTCATGGTGCCCAAAATACGTTCCCTTTCGTGATATTGTTTGAACTAAAGACTGTTGATGTAACGACTATTTTGGTCGCGAATTGCCGACCACCAATCACCTGAGCCAGTACCGGTTATGCAAAGCTGGATATAACAATAAAACAGGACAAATAATGCCCACTAAACCAAGACACTAATTTCCGCCATACTTTACTGAAACCGACACGACGTCAGCAATGCAAAATAATGTAAATTTATATCAATTCACGTATCTGTCCGCTATTCGTTTTATTAAATTGGCGAAGTCATTTAACAGCGCTAAAATATTTTATGGAGACAATAAATATAGTAAATAATTAGTCTCTTACCCGGAAAACGACAGACATCTTAATAACACCAGTCTTTATGGTCATTTTGTAATGCACTTTGTAAACTACACTAGACACCTCAAAATATTACAGGTTTTTAAAACCATGAACTATAAATTGAATATCAAATTTGACATATTCAAAATTCAGGAGACGATTGATTTACATTTTGTATTCATTTATTCATTTCAGTTATTTTCTCATGTTTGAAGACTTCAGAGACATCTTGATTTAAATTGATTACTTTTTCATTTTGCTTATAAAAAACATTGGCACACATGAAGGAGACAGCATTTTATAATTATTTTTTCTCTGTCCGAAAGCTTTCAAGCTTTTCAGTAGGTACATAAATATATTATATGTTATATGTGGAAAGATAAAAATCAATTGAATAATCATTTAATTGATGACTTCTTTACAATGTACCAACCCTTATGTATGGAAGCGAAGCATGGAGTTGGAAAAATAAGGATGAAAGTAAATTGAATGCAGTTGAAATGCGATCTCTCAGGCGAATGTGTGGTAAAACTATGTATGATAGGTGCACTAATGTTGAAATTAGAGCAGAATGCAAGGCTGAGATAAGCATTATCGACAAAATTAAGAAAGGTCTTTTACGTTGGTTCGGTCATGTAGAGCGAATGGATGATGAAAGAACGGCTAAAAAAATATATGATGCGACTGTGCCTGGATGTAGAAGTCGAGGAAGGCCGAGAAAGACATGGCATGATCAAGTAAAACAAGTGCTTGAAAGTGGGCATGTAAGAAGCCGGAATAATCGACGTGCGTGCATGAGAAGATGTATGAATGTGGAGGAAGCAAGAGAAGTATGCCAGGACAGAGTGGTGTGGCGTTTCTATCCTCTCTGCCTACCCCTTCGTGGAAATGGCGTGATGGTTAGTTAGTTAGTTACAATGTCTTAATGAAAACAAAGAATATCACGGTAAGATGGTCGATATCTCCTACCCTGTATTGACACCACATTTTTCGATTTCATGTTCGATTCTTCAAGCGATTCTTTTCTCCGTTTGATGAATATGATATTACTAATTAATTAACGCAATTCCTGCGAAGGGGTAAGCAGAGAGGATAGAACATCACACCACTTTGTCTTGTCCTGGCATATTTCTTTTACCTCCTCCGCATTCATACCTCTGATGATCGCATGGCGATTATTCCGACTTTTTACATGACCACATTCAAGTATTTGTTACATGATCATGCCATATCTTTAATACGTTATAACATATTACAATTGACACAAAAATATTGTATTGATTATGCAAAGCTCCCCATCTTAATCACACAGAAACGTCGTTTTACAAATGAGTAGTCGTTATTTTGAATCCTAAACACAAAGGATCCGTCACCAAAGTGTAAAGTGTATTTATAACAGCAGCAAGGTTACTCCATAGTTACTACTGGATACGGGAGAACAGAGGCGCAGAAACTCTGCACACGTGCTTCTAATATTAGCGGAGTAGTCTCTTCAAGTCGATGGACTGGCCTACACAATCATGCAGCATGTGTGTGTAAGGACTGTGAATGTGGAAGTAGGTATTTACTGGGTAATTTTTCAATTTTTAAAAATATATTCTCAGAAATTTTAAACTACTCTTTGTCAAGAGGTAATATTGTGGCTTTGGATCTAACGATCGACAAATCGATGCGTTTTATTATGTTCTTAATTTTTATCAAACAGAATAAGAATAAAAAAAATAAATCAGAAGGCTGAATTTTATTTATTTATTTATTTAATTAAAGTGTACACATGTTTATGGTCCTGAATTACGTAGAAACAACATAAAAACATCTGTAATTTATAGGGAAATAAATAAATAAATATTTGTGGTATCATCGGGAATCAAACCTGGAGCCTTAGTGTTTGTTATACTATCTTCTTAGATATTTCATTTTATATCCCTACAGAGATGAGGTAGAATTCTTTCAAAATTTAAAAGAACTCTACCTCACCTCTATAGGGATATAAAATGAAATACATACCTACTCCCGTCTTAGGATAAATCCAGATTTGTGTAAGTATTTGAACACGCCCAAAATGTTGTATCTTCTTAGACATAATAACACGCATATTTTTTCATTTTGAAAAAGGTAGAATAAAATTAAATAAATTGTTGCATATTTGGTAATTTATATGCATACCTATATCATTTTTTCCCACTCATTTATTTACACGCATAATGTATTAATTTGTATAATGCACAAAATTATTCTCGATAAATAAGTTGTTAATTGATTTATTAAAGCCTTAGTAGGTACGTTGGTGAATAATATCAATGTCAACGATTTTTTTTTTTATCTTTTCAAATGTGATTTTAAACAAAGTTTTTTCTTTTTATTTAACTGGCTTAAAATAAATTCAATTGAATTAAAAAGCTGTCTTTTAAACATAAGCTTAATAAAATATCATTGAGAAATTTTACGGTCATCACCAAAGTCCAGTTGCATAATAATGTGTATGATATTATTATGACCATTTGAGCAGTGGGTGTTGGTTGTTGTAGTACCACGCTTTACTGCCGATCTTGGCAACTACTATGTTCGGGAGATACCGGACAATAAAACTAATTGGATACTTGCGTCAAGAGGGGAGTCCTCTAGCAAGAAAACTTAAAGATGAAGAGTTATATTGAGATATTCTTTAGCATTTTTGTTTTGTTTTTCAAGATAATGAAAATTCATAAAAAATATCAGTCTCTCTCGATTGGGTTTGTGTGTGTGTTTTGACTTTAAGATTATAATACATATTTACTAAGAAATAGGAAGTATGTACTTCCCTTAACTTGATTTAAATTATTGTCCTTTGAACGCAGCCGTGGTTGCTCCTAAGCGTCCGTCTTTCTCCAGGCGCGGTTGGCGGGGAAGGCGAGAGGCTGCGCGTTGGGCGGAGGTAGTAGTTGTAACTTTTAGAATTACAACGTAAAATAACTAATATTCCACTGTAATAATTTTAACCAGCTCCT
Source organism: Micrasema minimum (assembly GCA_022494985.1). Classification (NCBI taxonomy): domain Eukaryota; kingdom Metazoa; phylum Arthropoda; class Insecta; order Trichoptera; family Brachycentridae; genus Micrasema; species Micrasema minimum. Next base: position 69,269 of record JAGVSP010001392.1, read on the forward strand.
TGAGAAGGTTGGGGTGAATGTATTTATGACAATCTTAGAGCCGAGAAAGTGATATGGGGCAATGAAAGCATTTGTTGGCGTATTAATCTTCTTTTCTTCCGCTTTTTCAAGTTAAAATTGAATCTATTTAATTTCACAGATTATAAAACATCGGTAGAGTTTATAGTATAAGGAAAAGGTTTACTAAATAGTCTTGTAAACAGTATAGGGCAAAAGGTTGATTGATTCATCAATTTCTCTGCTTTTGGTTTATATACGGAGTATTTTGGTTTAATTTTTAGACATTGTCATGATCAAGTAAAACAGTATCGATTTGAAAGTATACAAAAAAAAGCAAGTCATGAATAATTATAGTTGCGTCATGTAGAAGATGTTCAAAGAATAGAAAAAATCAATAGAAGAATAAAAAGACAGAGTATGAGTGAAGGATAGGATGATTCCTCTCTACCACCTTAAATGAAAATGGAGTGATGGATCGTTGTTTCGATAGATGGTTCGAATCAATAATTACTACACATTTATTGTTTTTTTTGTGAACTTGCTATTGGATTCTTAACAACGATGACACGTAGAAGGCGGGAAAAATCTTAGTGATGTATAAACACCCTCCTATCCGATGCACTCATTATGGCTTCTGTTAGCAGAGGTATGATGCTGCATACTGAGTATGCATTTGGTAGTTTCATGCACCATTTCAGCGTCACGCCACAAGTCACAGGTTCACAGTTGGGACCGTGGACCGCGGGCTATATCTCGTCTCTCGTCTCTCGTCTCTCGTCTTTAGTCACAGTGGGACCGGATGGATTATTTGGCTGACGCGACGTCTCCATTTTGTAAATATTTCTGTGTTGGGTCTGGAAATAATGCCATCAAAATTCTTCCAGTCTGAAACGATTTACTTTGGTGTTTATGTTGGAATTCTAATAACATAGGACCACAGACCGTAGCATAGTAAATTATTTTTTTGATTCTTGTTTAATGTACTTTTAATGTGGCTAAATTTAGCGAATAATTGGTTTGATTGTGGCTTTTTCCGGGAATTGGGGTACCTACTCCAATGAATTTGCTGAAAATTAAATAAAACGCCTACGCAATTACATTTAAAGCAAACAGTACAACATTATTGGAATCATAACGATTACCTAATATTACTTACCTATTTGGTTTGTAACAAAAATCTCGATGTACAAGCGGGAACCAGTGAATTTACATCAACTATGGATGAGCGTCGATTTTGTAGAATAAAGTTTTTTAGATTTGAATCCGTAGTTTTCGAGAAAATTAAGAATTTGAGAAGTGATTAGAGTTTTTTCGATAAACTTTTTTGCAAATTGTTATCAATATAATTTAGTGTTTTAGTCAAATTAATACTGTTCGTAAAAAACACAAAATAAAAAATCGCATTTTAATAAGAGTTCATGCTATTTAACTTAATATGGTACTAATGAAAGCTTTTATGAAAAGAAAAAAAAAAAATTCAACCTTTGAGTCATATTACATCGAGCGCGACTACTAATGTGGATAAAATTATTTTAGGTAAGCAGGAGGTAAACAAATGTATGTACAATGTATATATAAAAGTCTCCCGAGTCAGCTTTTTCTAAATGGTTAATTTAAATTTGGTGCTGTGAATGATATTACAGAGATAATATACATCTCACTCATGAAGTATCATCTCCCTTTCCGCTTTCTATGAAACACGGATTCTCGAGTGAACTCAGTGAACAGAATACCAGGGCAGCAGAGCCAGCGAGAGGTCTCCTCTCCCAATATTTAGGCGATAATATCTGGTTCCCCAGTTCCCTGGGATAGCACCACCGAGAGGTTTGACAGGTCATGAGTCAATGGCCATAATTTGTTTGGTTTGTCAGCGACGCGCGGTTTTCCGGTTAACTAACAACTAGCGCAGATAACTCTTCCGCATTTCTGTGTTCCTGGTACTTCGTTACACTTCCTTGTTGGAATCCGACAAAACAAAATGGGCTGAGGCATGAAAGTTTAAGGCAGGAATAATTTTTTGTACTTTCAACAGGAAAAATAAAATAGAAGATTTAATATATAAAATTATGACCCTACTCGCATACAAAAAAAATTCGGTCCTTATTTTGGTTTGTCATGCTTAGTTATTTAGTAAGTGGAAATGGGAGTTACGTATAACACTTTTCAGTCAAAGGGCAAGTAAATATGTCAGTGAACAATAAACCACAACAAAAAATAATTGGGATACGCGGACAGACTCTAAATAGATTTGAATTATTTTTATTATTGGAAAAAACATTAGATATCAATGTTTAACACGTTCGTTACCTCATCAGTATCCTTCCATAGTAATATTAGGGAACAGAAAAAGTAACATAAAATAGGTGTTAAATTACTATTTTGGTTATTTTCCAGAAACACTATTACATGCAACCTATAGAAATATTTTTGATATGTCTTCTAGACAACGGTAAATAAATTATTTCAACGCAGACAAAAATGAAAATAAATTTGAATGAGAAACTTTAAATAAATGTCAGCTAGAAGAATCCCCTATGTAGAAAACAAGGAGGCTGTTCCTACTATAAAAGTTAGGGAAGCTTGCGAACATTATGTTTTATTTTTTAGGGTTTTGATTTAAATATTGAGTGTAGAAAGTAGGTAGATATTCATATATTGTTTTTTTATATATAATGGAATCGACAAATAAATAAACGAGTAGATCTGTTGAAACGATTTCTCTAAAAATATAGCAAAATTAAATCCGTAATACGAACCAGGAAACGGAAATAGATTGAAAGTTAGAACAAAGGAAGGAAATTGGCATTAGCCTTGGGCAGTATCTACATAGGAACTAAAAATATCCACAAATCCATTTCGAAACGAATTGTTCAATAATATTCTTATGTAGCGATCTTTTCTCACACTCTTGTGAGACATGTTCCAAACGGGATTTCCGCTCCACCTACTTCGGCCAAAATGTTTATATCAATATATCCTTGGCCTATGTACTCAGTGTGTAACGTGTTTAGCAATAAATTGTGTGTATGGTCAGTCGTCAGTCTGTAAGTAAATGAGGAAATACTTAGAAAATTTTGCAGTTTTATAGAAAACGTATGTGGATGTTTGTCAGTAATAGTTGAAATGGTTAAACCTAAATCACATTTTTATGGAAATATTTAAGCATTTTGTTTTACGGCAATTTTTTATTAGTTTTTACTTTCTTGGCTTGGGGAGAAACATTTGCGTACCTACTTATGATACGAGTAGATATACCAAAATATTTCAACTATTCACAAATCAAGCAGATATTAGTATATTATCCCTAACTTAGGACAATAACGGGGGAACTTGGGATAATAATCTTATTCGAAGTCAACCTCTCTATCCAAATTCAACCTTTTACTTTGACTTATCAATGACCATGTATTATGGATTAACTGTATAAAATTAGATATTTCAATCGCAGATAAAATGGTATCTCTTGAGGTTTTGAGAACTATCTTTATGATTTACAATTTCTGTGATTTGAATAAGGTTATGTTATTATATATATATACTATTACAATAGGTTATTAAAGTATAATTTTTACTAAATTAACTAAATTTTATCAAATAGTATATTAATTAGAAACTTACTAACTAGAAACTTACTACTACTCAAGTTATTGGGTCCTTAGATTAGAAACATCCTTAACAAAATATTATCGGATATTACATACAACTTAGATTATCTCTGAACAATCAATAGTTGTTCAGACTGTACAATATCTAAATCGACGAGCCACATGTTTAATCCTAATTTTAGTATTTTTTTCCAACTTATTGAACAGGTAAGGAGATAAAAATATTGAGTGCCGTTGTCCAAATTTTGTACTCATTTTTTACATGATAAGGTAGAACATTTGCGTTAAAAAAATAGGTTATTAGGTGCATATACGTATGTTTAGGTATGTAGGCACCTACCCAGTTTAGTAAACAACTAACTAAGTGCGTAAACTTTTACAAAAAATATTGGTTTTTAATTAGATAAATTTATAAAATCTCAACTTAGGTATCATCAATTATTCCACTGAAACAGGGCCCAGTCGCCTTGAAATCAACAAAGCATTTCTCTGGTAAAAATAGCGAGATTCCATTTTGCGATGATTGGAATTCCTTGCGTTTCGGCATTAAATTATCCGGCGACCAGCGTCGTCCGTCATTCCGCTACTCAGTAAGTAATAATTATGTCACTCATTTCGTATTTCGCTTATTGAAAATGTTTCCACCGAGCTGACATCCCGAACGGGAATAGCCACGACACAAAAGAGACGCCATCTTGTGGGCGTTGGAGGAACAGCCAGATGTGTGCAGAGAGATGAGCAGAATATTTATGATATTTACATTGTAATTTATTGTAATGTCCCTCGGATGTTGCCCGCAAACTTGGAAATTGGTCTGATCTTATAACTACCGAAAGAAATTAATAAAGAATTCATGAGCGTAATGATAACACCTGTTCTCTAAAACGTTTCGACAGTATCTGGAAGTTAACAACAGAATAATAGCTCTCTTTATTTTACTATTTTCGTTTAATGTAAACATTATGTAACTATCAACGTTCGAAATAAAAGTCTAATCAAACTACTCTTTGATCTATGTTTATCTTAAACCAAAGATACCTATTACTATAGAGTGTAAATACGTGATGCAGATTTTTTGTATAGAAATAAAAATATACTAGACTTTTAGTCTGAGGTTAATTTTTATTAAATGAATTGATTCCTAGGAGACAATATATTAGGCCTCAAGAACAAATCTTCTTTGAACAATCTGCCTTACAACACATTTTATGTAGTTTTGTACAGCCCAATTTCACTTACAAAACACAAAATTCTCTTCATAATTATTATTTAAAAATTATGTTTTATAACTTCTTTCAATCTTTGCGCTAAGTAGAAAATAGAAGTAAATGCATTGAGCGTGCAATAATAACCAATGATCAAAGAATTGACTAAAATTGACTTTAGATTGAAACAAAACTAAATAAATTTTGAATAGTGTGAATTCAATTTTACGTTAGAATAATAAATAAAGATTACGTTACCAGTGATATGTGTATTAAAATAGAATAAAAATTAAGAAAATTACTAAATTTAAATTAAATCATTAAATACCAAATATTATTTTGTATTCTACTTTCATTGAAGAAACATTACATAATATTGGGAAAGTATTTTGTTTTTTTCTTCTGCTGTGTTATTCCAGTTGTCACAGTGTTGAAATGAGACTCCTTATTCGAACAACCAAAACAAAGAAGGGAGGATGATTAAGTATCTAGATGACGGATTATAGGGGAATACTAAAATTAGACACATCTTTCACACCATAATCTGTTAGGTGAAAAATACTGGAAATAAATCATACGATTTGGGACTTGGAAGTAAAGATTTATATCGGAGTGCGATAGAATATGGCAATAGTTTTCAGGAAAAATCAGTTATAGAAGTTAAAAAAAGGTTATCACGAATAACTATGTACAATAGTCATCCTAATAGGTTCCACCCTTGGAAGAATCTAACTAACTAACCATCACGCCATTGCCCTGTAGGGGTAAGCAGAGAGGATAAAACGCAATACCACTCTGTCCTGACATACTTCCTTTGCTTCCTCTACATTCATACATCTTCTCATGCACATAACTCTGTTTCTCTCAATGTCCTTATCCACATTTCCGTCTCTTGTAAACATACTTCCCCAATATACAAATTCTTCAACCTGCTTTCAGGAAGTCCTGCTGCGGAATCACTATAATAATAATCGTTCCACCGATATCCTAGAATCTTAAGAAACTGAGTGTACTGTAATTCTAATTAAATTCAATAGTGGAATCAGTATTATTTACTAAAAAGGCAAAATACAGGAAGCTATAAATTATTTTTGCATTTCAGAACCTAGTTTTTTTTATGCTGATCTGATGTACTTACTGTCAAGTCCGCGCTAGTAACTAAAAAATATTTTAGTATGATATTTTTGCAGTCAGTGGAGGATGTTATTATTCTTTTGGTACCTTGTCGTCGGCGTCGCGTCGACATCGTCATATCGACGAATGCTGTCATCTTGCGCAAATATTTAAGAACATCAAGCCTGAAACCAGGTCCCAATGCGTGTAGTGAAAACCTATTGACAGGCAACGTAGTGAATAACTAAGGGCTGGCAGCCCACCTATTAAAGGGATCCAACCATTCTTTCACGCTACAGTTTTTACTGTGGGAATATTGTTAAATCCCAAATAATTTGATTCTTGTTGTGTGAACTCATTCATCAGATATGTGAGGAATTCTACGCAAGAACAAAGAAACGCTATGCGTGCTAAACAAAATGTGATGCTTCTGTTTCCTCTTTTTTCCTGTACTTGGCTAATTTTGGACACTGATGTTATAAAGGCACGCCGATGCTGTGTCTGGTAGATATTATGCAAATGCCCAAGGATCAAGGATAAGAAAAATAAACGTCCTACAACTCAGTCACGAAAAGATACACAAAATGATGTGGTATAGCATAGCAAAATACTTTTATTATTATTCAACATACTGTATTTAAAAACATATATAGAGTAAGAACATAATTTTCTACATAACAATGGTCCCACAAGTATTGCAAATGAAAAACAATATACTTATTTATTTAAGGTGGTACTTAGTACTAAATTTTCGTAAAATATTTACCAGCAAAAATCTATTGAAATTCGTTAGAATAGAAAAATCGGTACTATCCATAGTTCACCTGGCTACTTGTCATTAAAAAACATGTTTGGTCTCAAATCTTTGAAATCTGAAACTATTAGATTTACATAGTCGTTTGTCCCTCGTAAATTATTCAATAGTTCAAGGTTTAGAGTGAATCCATTCCGCATATTACAATATATTATTTGCTCTAGCCAATACCTACTATAAATAGAACAACTTACACGAGTGCCTAACTCTATTTACATAGGCATGAATACGTAAGGAGTTTTTTGCCTCACAAATTGTACAGGTTGTTTTTTGATCCCGTCAGAAGGGGGACGTGAAATTGAATATGCCCAAATGTAAATGCGTCGGAGATAAGTTTCTTACAGGATTGTGTTAGCGGCCATTATGGGACGTCATACCCCACTCTTCCCCCACATTATATTGTACAGTATGTAGAATTAATGTGACCCCCTTCGCTTTCGGTTGTCTGTGCGTTAAAAGGATAGCTCAAAATCGAAACAAAATAATATTTTGCGATAAATGCTTTTTATTTAAATTTCTAATACTTCGTTTACTGGCGGCATTGAAATAATATAAGCGGTTTAATGCTTTGAATTAATCTTTTCCAGCCAACCAATGAATGATCAGTGGAAAGCATTTAATTTTTCAGGCGTATGTATACATATATACATGTTGCCTCTTTTACCCTACTGTTTTTCGTCGGTTCATATAAAGTAGCAACAAATCTCAAAAAATTAAAAAAAACATTTAAGTAAAAATTATTATCCTTTCCAACAGCAATAATAAACCATCAATTCCATTCATTCCGATTACACTCGACAGCAAGGAACTTTAAGATTTTTTCGTCTACTGTACATAAATTGTACCGTAGCCCATAACAAATTTCAAAAAAAGGAAATACCTTTTGTGTATGTGGAACAAATCTACTACTTTTGAGTGGTCAAAAACAACTGTGCAAGAAAGAAGAAAAATAGTTACGGTAGCGTGATATTCCATCATAGAATTTTCTAGTTAAAATCTGCAAACACAAGAACATAACGTAAACCCTTCCCAAAATGTTATTTATTTATTTTTACCAAAATTGATCAGGTAGTTCATATTTACTTTGTATTGAAAGCTTTATCCTTATCCAACATCGTTTCAAAGCATCGTCTTCAGCAGGCTATTAGAATAGAAATTTGTCATGCAGCTACATAGTTTATTCCAAGATTGATGCGGTTTATACACTGGCAGAGATTTCTACATAGCGCTGGCTGGATGGCGCTCCTTCGAGCTGGAGATGGTAACTCGTAGATGAAGAGATGTCGCTCAGGTGGCGATCGGAAGAGAAGAGGGCCATCATGGTTTTAATAAATAAAGTTGACGCAGGACACTAAGGGGAATGTTGGGACATCATGATTTTAGTTTGACTTTGGCTATGCCCCTGGCCTTGATTAACTTCACTTGACTTATTTTGTTCACTCATTCAAAAATGTCGTGGCTGACAGAGAGTCTCCTAAGACTGCAATGAAAGCCCCACCCTTTCCCTAGACAGCTTTAAAGACTATTGAGTCTTTTTTCAGTCCAGCCAACTCTACCGATTTTTTCAACAAGCTAAACCGCGATTTTAAGATTGTTAGTGTGATAAAAATACGGATGATTTTACGTTATGTACGCAAACAAATACTTTCATTGCCCCTAACACTGTCTCGGCTTATGTATTATAATTGTCATTGTTTCCATCACCCAAACCAACCAGAGTCGGCCCAAATTAACAGTGGTAGGGTATGTTAGTTTCTACCCCGATCATTATTTATTAGTAATTACTACCCACAGTGTGGAGACCGGCATACTGACTCGCCAGGCCCCCCACCCCAGACATCCACCCGCGCATCCGTCTCCTAAGACTCTATAACAGCCGCGGGTGGGGGTGGGCTCATTCCCCTTAGGGCCATCATGGTTGGTGGCCGGTAGCATGTCAGACCCTGGCTACCGCCAGTAGTTGGTGTTGCCCGCACATAGAGCATCATATATACAAACTCTGACAACTATTTAGATTTTTAAACAACTCCGCGAGATTTAATAGAAAAATGTTGATAAAGAGGGGGTTACTTATTTTCTTATCGAATTTGGATACCCAGTCAACGTACTACACGTCACTGCCTACTGACAGCTCCCTATGCGGGCATTCCTTGTCTCCAGCCAGGAGTGCCAAACACCAGCCTCGAACACTGAACACTGCTCCTCCAGTTACAGTTTCATAGTACTTCACTCGAATAGTTGTTCATTCAAATACTCAACGTCTCCTACAAGTTGGGCAGATCTATCTATCAGCCCTCTATTCTCGAATTTATATCATTAATGTTGTAATGTAATTTAGAGTACACAAACGAATTATCAAGATACTAAGCACTTGGCGTAGATATCAATACAGTTTATGATTATTTATATGCGGATTAGGGAAAGTTAGTAGTATCTAGTATTAGTAGAAATACTCAAACAAATTCATAATAGCCTGTTCCTCTTTTCTCAATCTAAATAGGTGCAATTATGATGACGAAATTCAATCAGTCCCAGCGAAAACCAAGTAAACTTTTGATTCGAAAATTAACTGTGATATAAAATAAAAAAGGAAAAATAATGACATTCAAATTAATTAATTATATCTTTTTTGCCGTAAACTTCCTGTTTTATAGAGATCGAAGGAGTTTTTTTTATGAAATTATGTACTTCTTGATTTTTTTATAATTTTTTATTTATTTAATACTTTATGTATCGTTTTGAAAAAAATCAAGTAATTTTTTTGTAAGCTCACAATTTTAGCTGCTAAAAACAGTATAAAAACCATGCAAAAAAGGTTTGAAGCCCATGCAAATCACGCAGATCTTCTTTCTGCTCATTTGGTGCACTTCCGGTGCAGGTTTGTAAAAAAAACAACCTCTTCAAGAAGACGTATAAGGGTTGTATTATGTTAAAATTTATACCAAATTATCCGTATTGGAGTTTTAACTTTCACAAAGAAGCTGAAAAAAAAAAAAAAAGATGTTTAAATACATAAATATTGTGTAGAACATTAATACAACGAAAAGATGAGAGGATTTTAAATTGACTTGAAAAATAGTATATTTCTTATGGTTAATGTACCTAAATTTGAGTTCCATCAGACTTTGAACAGGCAGCGGTAAGTGGATATTGTTTATTTGTTTTCCTTTGTATGTAGCTACTGTTTTTATTGTCTAATCTTTATTTGTGTTCTCTTGTAGTATTCCTCTCTGTTCCAAGTCCCAAGTGTTCCCGTCTTCTCGTAACGTTCCCGCTCCAGTAAAAATAACTTTGTTTTAAATCTGTGATTCTCAGCATGAGGTCACACGTGAGTCTCGCTTTTTGTTCGAACTTTTTTTAGCCCAAACACATTTTTCCTCTTCTGACGCAAACGTCCGCTGTTCTGAAATAGAGTCATTAAAAATATTACGCTATATTTATCTGTTATAAAGCGTAGGATAGGCGGTGACTCGGCGTGATGTTTGTTTTTGTAAATTATTTCAAATGACATAATGTTCATTGGTTTTATAGTTGATCAACTATATATGTGATATTATTGATATCTCAACAGAGACAGAGAAGCTCTGGAAACGAATGTGGGTTATCTAGGCGTTTACAGGCTTATGACCTGTCATTGGCTGGGTTAAGTGGCCACTTGACGTAATCACAACATTCCCCATTCCGCCTGTCATCTGACAACCATGTATGACAAATTTTTGAAACTTGTATATATCTAAGATGTACAGAACAATCCACTTGCGAGTTGTTTTTTTCGACAGATTTCGAATATTTTAAATATTCTTTCTCTATAGTGACATCTATTGAGAATATTGTTAAAGCATTTTTTTAACACATTCGTTTCCAAAGCTTCTCTGTCTCTGTTAATGAGATATCAATAATATCTGATATCAGCCCAGCATGGGTATAATCCAGTAATTTGTCTACAAGTATTTGTATTCATTCAAAATGTTGTTCAAAACTATATATGTAGTCAATCCATCAAATTGTCGTAAAACGAAGGAATGTGTAACACTCGTAACATCAGCCGTAAAGTAAAATATATTTGATATTATTGATATCTCAACAGAGACAGAGAAACTCTGTAAACGAATCTGTAAACGCCTCGATAACCCACAATAGTTGTTTTCACGAATGCATTTTTTATTCGATAAAATCGATATTTCTTGAAACAACTTATTGTAGAATATTCGTAAATAGTTATTACGTAACTCTCCATTGAGATGATGTAAACCTGTTTTTAATCTTGAGGTAAATATTTGAAAAATGTGGCAACTTCCAGCTTAAAAATCGTTTACCTTATCTATTGATCTTAGTCACCTTACAAGAAAGTTACCTACATCGAAACCTAAAAAATATAACTAGCTAACTAACCATCACGCCATTTCCCCGTAGGGGTAGTCAGAGAGGATAGAACGCCGTACCACTCTGTCCTGACATACTTCTTTGCTTCCTCTACATTCATACATCTTCTCATGCACATACCCGATTATTCCGACTTTTCACATGTCCACTTTCAAGTACTTGTTGTACTTGGTCATGCCATGTCTTTCTCGGCCTTCCGCGCTTCTACATCCAGGCACACTTGCATTTAAACCGTCTTTTAGCCATTCTTTCATTACTCAATCGCTCCACATGACCAAACCATCGTAAAAAAGCCCTTTCTTAATTTTGTCGATAAAATCTTATCTCACCTTGCACTCTGCTCTAATTTTTCGACATTTGTACACCTATCATACATAGTCTTACCACACATTCGCCTGAGAGATCGCATTTTCAACAGCATTCAGTCTACTTTCATCCTTTTTTTCCAACACCACGCTTCACTACCATGCATAAGGGTTGTACCCCAAACTCCGTTGTGTACTGGCCAATTTCGCTTCTTTCGATAAGGTTTCTTATTTGCCGCGACATATCAATTTCAAGGCACCATTAACCTGTTTCCGGCACTAACCCTTCTCTCAATGTCCTTATCCACTCCTTATCGACTTCTACTTCATAGAAATAATTTAGTAAAACGAATAAAATCATGTTTTTTGTGTATCAGTACAAACGTGCAGTATGTATCTTGTTTATCAAATCATTAAAATATTGTTTATGTAACGGGTTTATTAATTCAGATACATACATGTATGTATTAAAATAATTTAACTTGAGTTAAGTGAGTGCTTATGACTTCCGTGTGGCGGAATGCGGAAACAAAAAAAAACTGTTTTCAAATAAATCCGTTGTGATTGTAAAGTGAAATATAAAAAATGTGAATAGACAAAATATTCACTTCCTCCATCCTTCTCCTGTAGTGGCATGTTTATGCATTCATTCATATGAATAACGCATACCTAAAATGACAAGCCTACACAAAATGTAAACGTATAATAAGTTTTCAATAATACGGAAATAACGAAATAATAATAGTTTTCGAGGTACTGTGCCTCTATTTCCTTCGGTTATCGTGCAGCTTTCCACGTTTATCACGTTTTGTATTATTCGACTTTTCTCTACTAAAATCTTAACGCTTGAATGGAATTACACTTGTTATAAATATGTTTGATTATCCTTAACTGTACAAAAAGCGCAAAATTTTATCAAAATACACGTATGTGTTTCAATTCATCATCGTCTTCACACCACAAACTGTCTCCAGGCCTAGCGATCGGCCGCCACTCCCGTGCATCCTTCCAAGACAAGTCCAAGTCCCGCAGCTCTGACGCAAACTGCCGTCGAATAGTCGTCAACAACAGTGGACGACCAGGACGCCGAGAACCTGATGCCTTAAAATAGGCAAGCATGGGCCTCGGAAGCATACGTAGTATAAGGCCTGGACAGCGTTTCAATTTAGATGGAGGAAATTCGTTTTAAGTATTTAAAGGATAACTTTGCAATAACTACACACGATATAAAAATCCTGGATTGGTATCGCTTCTTGTGACGTCACTTCCGGCGTGCGCAGCTACAGTGCAAATATGCGGGAGTTTATCTCGGGAGTGATGTCAAGTAAGGTCAATTGGCCGCCCCAGCGACTTGACGACTACCACTGGGTCTGTATTTAGAATTCTGTACTTGCTTCACACATCATAAATCCTGCTTACAGACTTAGTAGGTAACGATAAAATAAAATACATATACCTAAGCTAATTTTTATAGCTTTCTTTCTTTCTTTCTCGTGGCTACGTCCCATTAAGGGACCACGCTATCTCCCGGAGCAGCTTTCCGCTCACTGCCTTTTGTCCTGGCAGCAGACGATGTCCAGTCCGTGGCTCCTATTTTGCTGCGATCTTTCCGGACATTTCAAGCGGCCTTGGGGTATATTTATACGAAATCGGAGCTATATGAATTATCCATAATAATAATAGTTAATAAAAAAAACACCTTTTTAGTTAATAGATAATCTCAACAAATTAATAATAAAAGTTGTCTCCCCATCGTCTTTATCTTTGTATTCGTTTTTTTGGGCAAAAATTAAAGTTAGTATTTTTTCATGTGCGGCGCGTTGAAGGGATTTTGAGAGAAATGGCGCTTAATAATTTATCAATATATAATATAAACATAAGAGTACGTAGGTTCTTAAACTACTCGTACCCAGTATATTTTTGACATAGGGTATTTTTTGTTACGTGTATTCAAAGCATACACACGTAATAATTCAGTAAATGTGCAATCGATTGCATTCGCAAAGGCGTGAAATTCGGTATGCATACCACATACCACACTGCATCCAACAATACTTGGCGCCCATAATAAGTCGCTTGACAAATGACTGGAAAACGATTTCGTGTTGTTTCCAGGGCACAAATCTCAACTTAATTGCAATAAAATGACACCCTATACATTTCCGCCTCGGCAACCTTCACTAATTATAATGTTTCCAGGAAACAAAAATTAGAAATAGTGAAAAATCTTCATATTGCTTCGTATGTGAGATTTTGGTTTAAAAAATCTTGTTATTGTTTCTGTCGTGACGGTTTCTGTAAGCTATGGCTTTGGGATGAACCCTAATCTCAGAAAATAAAATATTATATTACCCGAAAACATGCGCCCCTAAACAAAAAATCTTCACAATATTATTTTAAGTGCGTCATCGTGTATTTTTTCTCTGGCTGCAATGCATTTTAGCTACCTGTGTTAACCCCTCTGGATTATGTATTTAAAGAATGTTTTGTGAGGTCTAACATTTTCATAGGTTTTGGATCTAACAGTAAACTTTGAAACTAAAACTTAAAAAATTAATTATGGATCATTTATTCATAAATAATATGTGAGTTGGGATAATAATTTATGATCGTCTCGTAGCATAGTGGTTACACATTTGGCTACAGTGCATGAGGTCCTATGCTTCGATTCCCGTAAGGGGGTCAACATAAAGTATTTATTTACATGTGATTTTCATAATACTACCTTCATGTAAGAAAATGATCAAGATTCACTGCACTTTGTGTACCAACGCAGTGCCTTATGCATCATTGAGTGCGGATAAGGGAAAGTAGTAGTAGTAACTAGTATCATAGGAGCAATACCTACACATAATAAGCACTAAGACGATTAATTCACTCACAACGAATTTCCATTGATTTCTAGACAGCATTCAGACCCCCGTTCTCAGAGTTCAACCACTGAAAATGAGCACCATCAATAGGAAAGCTTCAACTTGATCTCTGGAATCCGCTGAAGGAGATCAAATAAGAGTATAAGCACACCACTTGGCAGCTGCTACCGTCCATCCCAAAAACTCAAGCCACTGTAACGTCATCCCGCAGTTCCCGAACAATGGAGTACTTACTAATCCATTGTCAAAAATAAGTGTCAAATGGATTTTAGATTCTATCAAAGGCAGGAATCAAAAAATGCAGCGTCATTATTTTTTCTGATCCGAGAAATTGTGTACTGGTTCCGTGTTGTTGATTTAAGTCCGGTGTGTTTAGTTGTACCTGCCATTGTATATGGTATGTGAAAGAGCCTAAATACGGCATCGAGTGATTTAGTTGATAATTTGTTGCTTCATGTCTCATGTCAGATGATTTAGAATTTAGACCCTTGAATAAGAACCCGCACTTCAGCAAATAGAATACGCACCGATGCTGTGCCTGAAAAAACTGTACAAAATACCTATAAACTGTCGTTTTGAGCTCCTTGTAATTTTAGAAGAAAACAATTTAACATAATCAGCACGATCAAGAATTGATATCCACTCTGCTTTGGCATTCTTTTGCTATTTCTACAGTTCACATCTAGAATAAACTACTTCCCTTCATCATACATATACGTTACTAACTGATAAAAAATTGAATTTATCATTAATCAATTATCTGTGCTTGATAATATAATGCGATGTGTGTTAGTAAAATATCTGTACTTAAGGTTATGAACGTTTCGTTGATTTATTTGCTAATCTAAACAAAATATCTAATTAGAGTGAAACGACGCGACGTGTGGTAATTCATACTAATAGATGTTCCAAAAGTACAGTATCAAGTTGAAATACATGCTGCCCTGTAAACACCTAGAAAAATGCACATTCGATTCCAGAGTTTCGCTGTCTCTGTTGGGATATCAATAATATAAAATATAAAAAGGTACCTACATAATCGTTAAGGTAACCAATATAAAAAGTGTGGAAAATAAACAGTCAACCCTTTCGATTTGTACTTTTATCGTTCAAGATAGATGGGTAAGTAGGTACTAGGTGGGTGGTGGGTAGGATCGAGACAGATGGTATAAACACGAAACATACGGGATCAAACAACTAAAAACGATAATGATAACTTTCCTGTAATAATAATTTGATTAGAGACAAATGTTGAGTATTTTTTATTGATATCTTCTCTACTAGGTGCGTTTGCGCACCTGTCTCACGAAGGCTACTGGATCTGTATGGGTATTTGAGTTGATGGTAAAAAAAAAATGTATAAACAGAAAGTGGTGAACGACACTCAAGTTATTGGGTCCGAAACAACCACACGATACTCTCCTTCAGAATTCACAATATCAGTAACCACCCCTACGGCCACAGCCCAGTCGTTTTAACCAACGTACAGGTAAGGAGAAAAAATTTAGAGGGCGTCCAAATCCTCAGGTGTTTATCAATTTATTATTGCCCCAAATCTAGTGACCCTCGTAAAGCGTGTCATTATAATTCAATTAAAATTCATCAACATGAGAACTATTTCACTTACTTTTTGAAAATACTTTTTTCTTTGTGAGTATTTTAGAAAATTTGCATAATTTTGACCACGTAATAAATTTCCTTCGTTGACTTTTTGAACATTTTTACTATTGCGATTAAATAAAAATATCATTACATATTTGGATCAACACAAGGACAATTTCAGAGAACCACATAATGTATTGTATAAGTAAAAGCATAAAACAAATAAATAAACCACAACCAATGAGTAGCGTGGTAATTCCTAGCATTCTGCCATGACCTAAAGTCTAAGCCGCCCGTCGTAACTGGAAAAAGCTACTTTTTGAGAAAAACGCCAAAAATTTATACAGTTAGATACATGAATAGCTTATTAAACTCTGATTTCTAACTTACTAACTAACCATCACGCCATTTCCCCGTAGGGGTAGGCAGAGAGGATAGAACGCCATACCACTGTGTCCTGACAGAATTCCTTTGCTTCTCTACATTCATACATCTTTTCGTGCACATACGCCGATTATTCCGACTTTTACATAACCACTTTCATGTACTTGACGTACTTGGTCATGCCATGTCTTTCTCGGCCTTCCGTGGCTTCTACATCCAGGCACACTTGCATTTAAACTTTTTTTAGACGTTCTTTCATCACTCATTCGTTCCACATGACCAAACTATCGTAAAAGCCCTTTCTTAATTTTGTCGATAATGCTTATCTCAGCCTTGCACTCTGCTCAAATTTCGACATTTGTACACCTATCATACATAGTCTTACCACCCATTCGCCCGAGAGATCGCATTTCAACAGAATTCAGTCTACTTTCATCCTTCTTTTTCTGATTTCGAATCAATAAATAACTCAAATATCAATTTAACGCGAATTACGTCGGTTTAGGCTCTGCACGGCAAAACCAAGAATATTTAATATTTTCAATATAAACTCGGCGTTCAAGTGGCGACCACTAATTCCTGACCGTTCCATTACTCACCTAACCTCAAAAAAACAAAACAAAAGAGTTAAGGCACCCTCCTCGCTTCAGTGATGGCATCACTCATACGAATCTGAGTAACTGAGTGACCACAGGGTACGAAGAAAACAGATGATAATATAACCAACTAGTCATTTCCTTCTAGCCATTACAGATCAGCCATCCAAACCAGCAGCAAAACAACAATCCTTCGTAGAAAAGTCTGTATAAATTACGCGATGTGATCAATAAAACCCTTGTTCGTCAGTTCTCCATATTATTAAGTGCCTGTTTAATTTTCTTTGCCTGGTTTGAATCAGGATGGGTAGTAAGCTTGTAAGGTCGGTGCCTTCTTGTCCACCTGAGCATTTGAAATCAAAATAGAATATTATGGAAATTAGGACCTATTATTTCAGGTTTTTTGTGGTATGACTTTTTGATTACCAGGACAAAGAACTTGTTTATGTTTTTTGTTTATGTTGTGTTTTAAAGATTTACTGATTTTTTCGTTAAATAAGGAATAAAAACGAAAGGCAGAATCCAATCTTTTTGTTGATTTATTTGTGAGAATTACTCGTTACAGTGTTGATCAATTAATTAATTAATTTATTTTATTGTTTTTACGCCCATAGGGCTTTTACATAGACATTTTTAAATGATTACACAGTAGGTAGCTATTCATTACCGCCAGAGATGGCATCCAGACACTGTTCCCAAAAATGCACTAGATTTGTGTTGAAAATATCAATATTGCTAGCATACTTGTTAGCCAGTGCGTGCATTCGTCGTATAGGTGAGTTTGCACTGTAATTGGTCGATGATTTGCTACAGTAAAATAGTGCATTACTACGGGTAACTCGACCAGGCACTCGTATACTAATTAAATTTGTTAGTTGACAACAATCAAACATAGATTTTAATAGTGCTTAGTGTTTTTTTTAAACTTTATTTATAATATTTAAATTTTATAAAAATAAATATTAAAACTCTTCCAATTGAATAGCATCCACAAGAAACGTAATGACTATTAATAGGCAGCATCGGATGAGAACAATATATACTTTTAGGTCAACCTGAATAAGAAGAAGAAGAAGTAATATCAAATAACAAATGTCCTGAGTTGCCTACTGCAAATCATATTGTCATATTAAGCGTTACAACCGCGATATATCTACAAGAAGATACTTTGGTGATCGAAGTGCTGGTCATAAAAACCTTTTTTGTAACTTATTCAAGAAAAAGTATAATATAATTTATTACTGATTTATTTTGGTCACCTCAACAGGCTAGAATTTTTCATACAAGAGCTATCAAATTAGTATCTATCTATGTGCTTTTGGATGCTTGTTTTTAGGAATGATTTAATACATATAAAAATAAAAAAGTCTATCTCAATGATATACTTACATAATATAATACAGCATACATCCTTTACTCCTTTAGCGTTTATTTATTTATTAATTCGTCCTTTTAAGAAGTCTGATTTTAAAATTCCAGAATTTAGATGAAATCGGAACGTAGGAAATAAGTTAAACATGAAATAATATACACGTGCTACTTACAACATGCGAACATCGAGGGAATCAAAATACTTGAAATACTCAAAGCTCAAATTAGTGCTACTAAATTCATCAAATGCCGAGGAATTATGCCCCCAACGAGCACGAATTGGTTTGAAAGAATCTGCTGGCGAAAAAACCATTTTATGCGTTTTTTATAAATCTGATATTGGCCTAAGAAACATCCGGGGAATTTGATATCAACCCTTTACATAATACTGATTTTAAAATTACTTTTCTATTCATATAAAAGAGTACGTGAAACAAAATATTTCTCATTTTATTAATTGTGCGTTATAATAATAATAATAATAATGGATAATTTCTATAGCGCCGTTTTTGTAAACTATTACCTCAAGGGCGCTTCAACAAAATTAAATTAATATAAAAAAAATAATCCTACATTAAATGCATAATATAAGGGTGTACCTTGAGAAATATTACAATCTTACATGTATGTCTAGTATTAACATTTCTCAAGATGCGCACAAATGGTTCAAATCATATCTCCATGAGCGAGAGATAATGAATTGAAAAGGATGAATAAAAAAAAAATTGCTTTCTATTTTATAATTAATTATTTAAATGATTTCACGAATAAATGTGTTTTTAACATCATTATTATCACAAAATTTTTAATCGCTATCACTTTCAATATTTGTTTAATTTTTTAGTATTTTATCTCTTCTTCCCTTAAAAAAACACATTCATGAAAATTTTGATTTTTTAATTTACTAGGGTACATTCTGCGAAAAAGAATTTTACAGAAGTGGCATTCCATACTTGGAAAATACTACCTTGCCTAGTCTGTGCCTAGTGACAGCTAGTGTCCCACTACGTCACTCACTATGTCATCACTAGACATCTTGTACGTCACACGTTTCAAAGTGTCAGTGTGCTGGAGTCTTAAGACGGTGGAATTTGATAAATGGGTGTAATGAAATTTATATTTTAAGCGTATATTTTTAGAAAATTTGTATGGAAACGTCCTTTCTAGTGAATTCTTTTTCGAAGGGTATATATTGTACTTAAAAAAAAGGTGAATTGTAAAAATCATGTAAGTATAGTATATGTCAATAAATTAACTCAAATCATATACGTATAGTATATATTATACATAATTATGCTAAAAACTGATACATTAAACATATACATATGTACATCTATTTTATACCCTTCTTATTTGAAATAATTATGAATGTACTGTGAAATATTTATAATCATGTTGTTTTTACATAGGAAAAATACTTTTGTTTTTTTAATGCAAATTTTTTTTAAGCCTTAAGGCGATAAAGGGTTAAATCAGTATGGACGTATTATGTACGATGGCCGTTAGTATTGGTTTTGTTTGTACCAAAACTGGTTCCTCAGTTGTAAGGCCTCTAACTATACACGCCTCGTTTTTAAGGCTTTTATTTCTTTTTTCAGCATTAGGCACCTCTCCATTCTCCCCCACGTCTTGTCTTCTGTCTTCTCTCCATCACGCACTATTGTTGGGAGATTGCGATGGGTGCCATGAACATGCGATGGAAATTCAATTCAAATCTTAGAATGCTTAAAATGTTTTTCGTTTTTGGGGAAAAAACGAGAAAAAATACGGTTTCGTAAAAAATTCACCAAACCATTCACCTATTCACCATTCATCCCAAATTAAAAATTTTATAGGTAAACCTCATTTTAAGTGTAGATTCAGATTTCAGTGGGTACATAATCGCCTAAAACTGATATGCATTGTCTTCTGCCCCATGTATTCCTGTACCATGCATTCCTATGCAAATTAGTTTTAGGCCTTAGTGGAAACAAAGATATCTAACTTTATAGTCTCATTTATATTATGTACCTGTTAGGAGTAAGAAGCTTCCCGTTAATACAAAATATTATTGTTTATACTGTTATATAGTTGTCCACCCTGTAGCACAGTGGTAGTGCATTTGACCACCGTTGAAGTCGCGGGTTTGATTCCCGTAGGGGGTGAAATATGTATTTACACGTGATTTTCTATTTTGGAAGTTGATATTCTGGAATGACAATTTTTTTTACAATTTGTAATTTGGTACCCTATCAACTGTCATCCGGCGAAGACGATTTTAATTATGAGAAATATTAGGTACTTTTGAATATTATTTTGCATATGTGGCGTTTATCTCATTCAATTAATAATGTCGACTCAATCGTTAAATTAATAACAAGTCACCTTTTTTCTGGAATGGACAAAATACGATTTAATATGTTGCTCCTTGTTTATGATTGCTTCTCATCTCGTCTCCCTCACTCATACAACGTGTAACATGCACCCTCACACACACAGGCGGGGATCCTCACTTACACTGGCGTTTATAACCTCACAAACTCACATACCCACAAACTGTTGCCTCGGGGACCGAGATGACGTCGTTATCCCGCCGAAACGGATCTCACTTCCGTACCACTTTTTGGATGGATATGTTACGGTTAGAATATGGTCCCGCGCGCTCTTTGGGTCCTAAATATTACGAGCGGGAGTTTTTGTAGCAATTTGGACATTTAAATACCTAATGGTGACGCAGGTGAATGTAACGGATTGCGTGGAATCACAAGTAAACAAATTAAATAGTCAATCCTTTACTAGATTTACAACTAACCTTAGTCATAATGAATTTAAGGATTTTTTTTCAGTTTTATCAAAATATAATAATGACTACTATTTCCACCTTATCCGCACCCTATGATGCATAGGACACTGCATCGGTACAACAAGTTGCAATGTATCTTGATCATTTTTTTTAGATGACGGTAGTAAGACGATCAGTCGTACGCTTCAGTATCAATCCAAGGTATCACACATGAAACATTAATATGAAAATCACATGTAAATAAAAATAAAAAAATAATTTTTCAAAATATATTTTTACAAATGTATTTCCCATGAGTTACAATAAACTCATTTTGGGCCTATAAGATAATTACATTATAATATCATATATTCTTGCCAGAACACACAGTTATTAACAAACACAAAAAAAATAATATTATTACAATCAGAATACAACACAATACAAATTCACTAATTATTTACACCTTCCACCATACTGCCTGATAGGTAATAGAGCTTTTAGGCTGTTTAGCCACATTATTAGAGCTTTCGAATACCCTCAGGAAGCCTGTTATACTACCTACAAAGCCAGGCACAGCAGAGACTTTAGACCAAATTTTGTAGTATCGGAGTATCATTTCTAAAAAATAATGATTAATAATATTGTGATAATATCGAATAATAATAATATTCTACTACATAGTTTAACCAAACTTGGTGAACATGCTTGTAAATAGAACTGTATTTTTATTTATTATTTGTATTTTACAATTTTGTTTGCACGAGTGTGTATTGTGTATTTTAATTTTGTATTTTGTACACCTACCGACAAGTTGTTATACATATATGTATATATTTATAAGATCAGTTTGTGTTGCGCCTTTTTTGAGTTGCGTATTGTTATTACACAAGTCATAAATATTATAACTTTAAAGGTTAATCTAATAAGTGCTTATCAAAAGAGGCTAAATTGGCAGTTCATACTGGAGCTCTGGTACCAACCTTATGTATGGTAGTGAAGCGTGGTGTTGGAAAAAAGGACGAAAGTAGAGTGGATGCAGTTGGAAAGCGATCTCTCAGGCGAATGTTTGGTAAGACTATGTTATGCATAGTGGTGTACAAATGTCGAATTCGAGCAGAGTGCAAGGGCTGAGATAAGCAATTATCGACACAAAATTAAGAAAGGTCTTTTTACGGATGGTTTCGAGTCATGTAGAGCGAGCGTTTTGGACGATGAAAGAACCGGCTAAAAAAATTATACACGTTGCGACTGTTGCCTGGATGTAGATAATCGAGGTAAGGCCGAGTAAAGAATGGCATTCATGATCAAGTAAAACAAAGAGATGTGTGCCAGGACAGAGTGGTTGTGGCGTTTTATCCTCTCTGCCTACAATTTGGGGGAAAATGGCCGACCGTGATGGTTATGTGTGTTTATTTTAAAGGTCTGAAGACGCACCGGGATCTGATCGCTTTTAGCTGATGTAGCAAGTTTGCTAGAATCCAAATGCTCCATGTAACGTGTAAGATTTGTGGTGTGTTGAGGATTGATTGATGTATTATTGCTTAACTTTTTATTTATCTGATCTAGGAACAGTACTTGTTAATGGATGCTAGTCGACGGCTGTTACAAATGTATGCTGCGCTTAATTTCCCAGCTCATAGAATCTATAAATAATTCGATGCCAGATAAGTGAAGATAGAAGAAAATAAATTTAATAGTAACCCATTTACAAGGTACCACATTCAGTTCTTTCTAAATAATAATGCTTGGAAAAGCCTTTCAATTTTTCAGGTACTTTTTTATATTTCCTTAAAGTTACGTAGGTATAATTTTTTCGAAAACGATTTTTCTACTCCGACTTTTTCTTATTCAAATAAGTTTGCAGCCAGTTTTTATTTCATAGGAGGAAAATACCTTCTAATTTTCATATAAACTTTTTTGAGGTATTTCTCTTGATTGGCTTTAAAAATAAAATTAATTAAGGAATGGAAATGTTCTTGTTGTGCGTAGTGAGCTGGCTAGTTAACTATCAGTAAACGTAAGTTACGTCAATCGTTTTCGTTGGGAAGTAATTACAAATTTTTTCCGACGACCCCTGTTTAATTACTGTTCACGGAATTATTTGGTGTTTCGTATTGATATAAAGTTTTGAGTAAAAGTCTTTATAATAACGAATAAAGCGCTAACTTTTCCGTAACCATATTATTGAGATGAAATTAAAATTCTGTGCGTTAGCTAATTTGACTTTTCAAGTTCGGTACATTTTTTATGCGAGTTCTATTCTCTTAAGAAATCAGTGAAATCCAATCCAACGATTCATTTAGGTAATAATTTTATAATATGGTCATGCAAATAACAATGATAATCTTTTCTTCGTAAATACTAGTTTCGGCCCGAGATTTTATAAAAAACACAATTCAATCGTAATGAGTTCGGTTAGATACTGCAATACCTGTTCTGAGTTCTCGTACGTCCAAATGATTTCTTTATGACTGTTTTGGGATTCTGAGCATACATTAGTTATACTGAACTATTAAGACACAGTGTTAAAGGATATGGGATGATTGAAAATATGATTTTAATCGCTTTTAATTGTCTGGATATACGGATGTTTCACATATTTATAACATGTACGTGGATGGATATATAAATTGAAGATAGTAAAATCTTGTTAATGTATAGTTTTAATAAAAAATACCTACATACACAATGATAATGAAATAGGTGTATCTTCTAAATAATTTGACTAATTTTAAGAATGCCATGGGATGATTATTTATAGCAGCCGCTTCTTTATAGGATTCTTAGGAGATTGCTGGTATTGGTTTTTTGCGTATACCTTATGATGTTTGGTAATTAGAAAAATGCAATTGTTTGGTCGTGTAAGAATATTATGATGTCCACTTGCATTACATGGTATGAAAAAAAAAGATTATGTATATTTAATCTTATTTATTGGCCGTTATAAAACATACATGTGTATACTTTTATACTTCGAAGACAGTTATTGATTTTTTCTCTTACTAATCTTACTGCTTTTACTTACTCGACTCTAAGGGTGCATGTTGGCACTGAATTGATAACACAATAAAATATTATTAAATCTACATAATATTAAGATTTCTATTGTACTACGTCTTAAGTTCTATAGTAATGTCGAGTGGTAATATATAACAGTAAAATATTATTTTGTAAAATAATATCGGGATGCTACCACATTTATTATTTATTATTGAATTTATTTTACACGGATGTTAATACGAAAAATTCTTGTATAAATAGTTAGATAATAAACCATTGCAGAGAACAGAAACCCTAGACAGTAAATTTAAAGATTCGCACTCGATTCAGGCAAGCAGGACGACTTTGTGAACCCCGGCGAAGTCCAAACACCAAGATTTGGGCGATCGTGGTGCTTTTGCTAGTGCTGGAACATCTGCCTGGAATCGACTTGCCTTCACACTTACGCAATCTCATTCAGAGCCCCAGCCTATTTCTAGATTCTCAATTAAAAAACGACATATTTTTTAATATTTTCACATTCAAATTCCCATGGTATGCGTATAAATAGTCTACGCTAGGAGGCTTTAGGTTAAAACAATATTTAATTGGTTAGCGCCTTTTACCTTGAGATGTTTTTCACAAAAATGGCGAGATATAAGTATAAGCCGGTTATTGTTATTATTACCTACTATTAAACTTGGTCTTGCAACAGCTCATAAACTAACGGTTGTAATTTTTGCTTCACTAGATGGGCATTCACTTATATGAACCTAAATATGAATCACAATTTACAGTACTTATTTTACTGCTCGTTGGACTGTCAGTATAGCGCAGTATGAAGTAAGTAACCAAATTCAATTTAGGGAATGAAAAAGAAAAGTCAGTAAAAAGGATACCTATAACTGATTTGGTAACAAATAGCATTATGTTTTGTTGAGGTCAAGCACCATCAGTGCTTCAGCAAGTTGGGTGCGCCCTGCATTCTCCGAATTCACTTAACTAGGGTTGCATTTCACATGTTCAAGTGGTTAAGTCACTACACTCCAATCTTGATCCTCCATCGCCGAGGACTGAATACAGAACATGTAGGACAGCCTAACTTACTGCTAAACAGGTCATTACTTCTTCTTGTGGTGTATTGTATAACGCTAATAAATGAGCAATTATTTATATGAAGACCGGTAGCACATATTATTATGCTGAAAGAAAAAATTCGATAGGATATCATAGTATTTCTCTGTTATAACACCGTGTGACAATAACTCATTGTACATAGAGAGAGATAGTGAATCTACTGCCCATATAGTTAGAGCCGTTTTAGTAAGAGTTTAAACTTTTTGATTTCGACTCAATGTTTCAGAGAAAAATTGAGGTAAGAAGTTGGATTTTTTTTGCAAATTTTCATTTTATTAAGTCAAACTATAATTAATATTCCATGAAGAAAACAAATTAATAAAAAGCTGCATTTTCAAAAAGATTTTGTGCTATTTTACTTAATCTGCGTTGTACTTATTGATATGTTTTTATAAGTTAAGATAAAAAAAAATCATTGCTCACAAATTCAATAGGTCATATTACACATTCGACTCCAAATATAATGTAGATTCAACCTGTTTTTTCGGGTATTGATATACTACGAGTTTGGCTACTCATAGTATTTACCGTAGTATTATTTATACTAGTATTAAAAAGTAAAAATACTTCAAGTAGAATTGCTAAATTTGTATTTTTGTGAGCATCGTGCTATGGGGTAAGGTTTTTATTGCAGCGAATATATTTACATGTTGGTTTACTTGTGTTTGTCCTGTACGAAGAGGATGGGTTGCGTTTTTTGACACCGTTTTATTCATAGAAAAGACGGTGAGTGGTTATATGAATTCAAATTATTTTTAATTTCCCGACGCCGTTAAACTTAAATATTTAATGCGCCCTTGAGGTATCATTATAATTATACGAGAAACGGGCGCTATTATAAATTTATCCATAATAACTATATAATTATAAGCATTTTATAACCCACATAATATCTTTATTTTTATCACAAATAATTATTTATTGTTAAGTTAAATGTTATTTTTTAAATTCACTTATGCCTTACTTTTGTATATCTTTAACCAAAAGCTGTTTTACAAATCCCCTTTTTTTTTGAATACCCCGTTGAATGCACTAAAAAAATGTTTGTACATATTTCTAGTTTCTTTTTAAATAATGTATTACTCCATTACTCCAATTTGTGGAGCTTTTTAAAAGCTCATTATTCAACACCACCTGTAAGAGTGGGTTCCTAAATTTAATATTTTACCGGGAGCTTTATTTTTAAAGAACATAGGAATATGACAAATTAATAACTACAGATTTGATAAACCAAAGTGTCAATAATTATTTTATAAATGTTGAAACACACCCCACGTTGTAATGTAAAATCAACAAATCAAATCAATACCTACTACTGATAAATAAATGTTACAACATTACATTAAAACCAATTTATTGGTAAACTTTTTAGTAGTTTAAAAAAACAGTTTTTCTTAGTTTTTCTTGGTATACCGATGCAGTGCCCTATGTACCGTTGGGGTGCGGAAAGGAGAAAAGCAGTAGTAGTACTTTACAAATATTTTAACGCTATGTTGCCAGAAAACCTTCCATTGGTTGTAAGTATTTTACAAATTAATGTTTTACTGCTATTTTTTGAAAGATTAATCTATGCAATCTTATGACATTTGCTCATACCTACATAATTCAATTTGTAAATAGATCTCTACCAATACTCAAAGATGCTACCACTGGGCCACCACCCGTTCCACATCATCATCATACCATATCCGCTCCCTATTTGGAGCATATGGAATCCACAAACTGTCTCCAGGCCAAGCGATCAGCCGCCAGCTCCCGTGCATCCTCCCAAGTTAAGTCCACGTCCCGCAGCTCTGACGCAAACTGCCGACGAACCCGTTCAACAGTCACTAAAAAATGTTTAACGCAATGTTGATTGCTTCTTTGGTGAGTTTTCCTGCTAATTTATTTAACACTATTGTCGTTTTGAAAATGTCTGTTTCTCAGTAGTAAAATGGTAATTATGCATCTTCCCTTGAACACAAAAGGTGTATGTGCACGAATGTGTATGTGGTTTTAGTGCGGGGTTAAGTATCAAAGCCTCAGAATGCATATTTAGTTACAAAGTAGGTACGTTTTACTAAGTATTTGTTGCATCCTGTAATCAAATCCGATTCGACATGTTGCATACAACAGGTAGGTATCTAAAGTCTCACTACTCTGCCAGTCCTTTCCCTTGTTAAGTTTTATAGGTACTTATCAAATATTCACTCACTATCTTACCTAAGAGATCGAATTTTAAGCAAACTATTGTCGACGTCTATATTATATTTACTAATGTTCATTATTACCTGTGTCTCTTCGAAAATATTAGGTTTGGGACATCTATGGCAATTTTTCATTGAAATTTAACAAATTTTCTAATAGTGTAAAATAAAAAGTTTATGTATCCCAAATATTCATCATTATTTTCTTCAATGTAGCAATTTTTTAAATATATGTTCAGATGAATCAAAATTACCGAATGTACCGATTTTTTAAAGATATATTCAGATGAAGAATACCTATAGTTTCTGGTTGAAAAAATGAATGAAATAGCGTATCATTTAAGTAGCTATTTAAGTCAACTTATTTTTAACAATAATTTAATTTTTTTGTGGCGTGCTTTACAGATCAAATCCTTCATGTTCATATATAAACGCATTATTAACACATTCGTGCGTAGAAAATATTAGGAATACGAATCACAGTGAACAGTCATCTTAAAATCACGACTCCCAGTACCAAAATATTCCAAACCCCATGTTAAAAGATTAGGATTAAGGGGACAAAATACAGCCTTTTTCATTTGTGATGACTAGGTTCACATACGTAATTTATTGAGTCATCTTTGGATTTCGGGATTACTGGTAGGGAATATAAAAATATCCTTACAATAAAAAACTTGTATATCGCAGAACTCTAAAATATTCGTAGAAGTCATAAAACCATTTTGATTCGCCTCACGTAAATTAGTCAGATTTCACATTGTATGCAGGTTTTTAATTTTAAAAAATCTTGTAATAATATTAGTCATGCTCTTGCGATAGTTCGAATAACTCACAATAGTTGTTTTATATTTATCTAGATTTTTCTACTAAAGTTTCAATCACAAAAAAAACAATATTTTGCAGTGTTGTTTAGAAAACCTTTTAAAATGTTGTTTTATCAATATGAATATGATTTTTTAACGATAATTATTATAATATGAAAAACTCTAATTGAATAACTCTAATTGAGTAGAGTAGGTACTATACTATACGTAGGTTGTAAAGATAAGTACTAATCATTTCCAAAGCTCTGGGGCGGGATGTAACACGTCTAAAGCGACAGTTGCAAATTACCATAACCACACTAACATATTATTAGGTAATGCGATTAGTCTAGAAGGCACTGCTAAGGAGAATGTTAGGAGTGTGATAAATAGTCTATCAGATGCATTTGCTATAGAAACCATCACTTATACATATACATTACTGTCGTAAATTCCATAACCAAAACGTAGAAATATTTGATATCATGATGTGTTCTAAAATTGTTTTAATTAAATTATCTTGAGAGTGAAATTTATGTTAGAAGCATTCACTTTGTAGTTATTCATTGTGGAAACACTTTGTTTTTAACTACCGGTCGAGAGTTTAATTAATAAAAAGTAGTTAAAAACCATGCTTGCCTATTTTACAAGGCATCAGGTTCTCGACGTCCTGGTCGTCCACTGTTTACAATTCGTCGGCATTTTGCGTCAGAGCTGCGGGACTTGACTTGGGAGGATCGCTTGGCTGGCGGCCGATCGCTTGGCAGTTTGTGGATTCCATATGCTCCACATAGGCGCGGATATGGTATGATGATGATGAGTTAAAAACCAAGTGTTTCAAAAAGCTTCATTGAGAACGTTTTTTTTTTCTTTGGTAACAACTTGGTGGGACTGGTAGAAAATTAGTAACTATTTGGTTGGAATTGACTTGACGATCGCTCAGTTTGGAGTTCGTGGAATCCTTATGCTCCACATTGGCAATGGATATGGAATTAAGAACGATGATGATGATAGCACATACGTATTTATGAAATAAAACACATTGTTTTAAAATACTACATTTCCCAATGCATCAGCACTGTGTTTTCCCCTTACATTAATTCTTTTCACGGTTCCTTGTAAACCACTAGAACATAGGTTCCCAAAGTGGGCAACCTGGCCCCCCAGGGGGCCCTGGAGAGATCTGAGGGGGCCTTGTCGGGTTCCGAGGGAGTAAGGGAGCCCTGGGAAGCAATCAGGGGGCCATGAGGTGCTAAAATGTACGACTTTATAGAATTTTAAAAATCTGTTATTACAGGATGTACATACGTATAATAAATATCATCTATGATTTTGTGATGTTTCAAATTATATGCGTACACATGTAGTTCATAAATCGACCGCTATGGGCTTATGACGGTTGATTTACACTGTCGTTACAGCGTTCGCGTATCTTATTTATGACACTATAATTAAATGTATAAAAAATAAGTACACTACATTTTTCTGTTTTATTTAACTTAAAAAAGGTAAATTTCCAGGGGGGCCTTGTGTAATTTTGTGTCTGAAAGGGGGGCCACGAGTCAAATGAGTTTGGGAAACTATGCACTAGAACATGTTTGTAAGGTTAGTTTCGGTTGATTGCAAAATGCAAAATCAGCTTCCAGTTTTTATTTTTAAATAGAAGTAGTTTAAAATGAAGTATTATTTAATTCATAATACCACGACTGCATTCATTGAGCAATAAATATGAAGAGACTGCGGACATTATGTTTAACACTCTGCAAAGCATGCAATATTAACTCAATTTATGACAGATCGTTTAAATAATATCCAATTGTGATTTCCTTTTTTGTTAACTAATAAAGTAAAATTATTAGTGGGTACCAAAAATTTATTTTTAACTAGCTTGCATTTTTTATATACATATTTTTTGTAACTTTTTCAACTTGTTTTTAAAGAAATAATTGATTTTTAACATGCTTGATTTTTTTTCTCACATACATGTAACTTAATAAATGTACATTTTTAATATATAACTTATTAAAGTTAAATAAAAAATACTTGGTACACTTCCACTTTTATTTATTTTGACCAGTTAGCGCTTTCACCCTGTAACGGGCATCTTCAGACTGGTAAGATAAAAGTATAAATGGCAGTTTTAACAAAATAAATTTAGATACTAAACACATGAGTTGGAAAAAGACAATATGCAATCATGGAATTCCACCAAGTAATGTCAATAAAAAATATAAATCAAATAAATCAATGTACTTTTTTTATCATTTTAATGTAATGTAAATGCCCATCGGGCGTATATGTACAAATAAATAAATAAATAATTATGGAAAACTCTGGAGTGAGTGCTACAAACATTACGGAAGGTACTTGATATATAATATTATTCGTACATTATAGACATCCTTGCACGTGTTTGAGAGATTGAGAAATGCTGATTTCTCTTTGATAATAGTCTGTTATGGGATCTGTCACAGTGCCGTACAGCATACAGCATACAGGACCATTGTATGCAAATCCGAGGAAAGGAGGCGATCACACATTACATGCTTAATGCTCCAGTCCCACTAACAAATCCACATGAATATATTTTGTAACCAGTCGAGGTATTTCCTGACGAGAAGGCGTTACTTCATTACGTAACTAATTTTATTTAATTCATTTACATTGAATCGTTTATATCTTATACCTAGACTAGTACATATATGTACGTTTATATTTTTGATCATACATTATGGCACTGTCGGGATCTGAATCATGATAAAAGTTTAAAAAAATACTATAATTACTATAATATTATTATTAAAATATTATTATTGTTTAAACATAAAAGCATGTATATGTAAATTACAAAACTAAATTCCCTATAATATAAATTATTGATAGGGATAGCTGCTAATACTAAGATATATCGTTTTTACAAGTATGCATAAATTGGTTAGAATACCATACCTAATTTATTATTTATGTCCAATAGTATTTTTTAATCTTTTTTAACAATCAATCATTCTCATTCTTTAATATTTACCTGTGATGCGAAATATCTTGTAGTTTTTAATAAAATCCACAGATTTATATGTATACTAGTGTATATTTTTTAAAGCTGCTTTTGATCAATACATGGTGTAACAAAACTCGATGTACAAGTGGCCAATCAGTGAATCTACATAATATTTGGAGTCATTCTGTAGAATTATTTTTTTTGATTTGACCCACAGTTTCCGAGAAAATTGTGTACGAAGTTTTTTTTTCGATTTTTTTTGAAAAATAATATCAAATATTTCATAGTATTTAAAAAGAAAACAAAATTAAGAACTGTATTTTAATAAGAACCCTCGCAATTTTACGTAATCTGCAATATATGTATCAAATCTTGCTTATCATCAGCTTTTATGAGAAGAAAAAAAATTCCATCCTAGATTCAAAAGTCATATTATACATTCGACTCCAAATGTGATGTAGATTCACCAGTTTTCGGGTTGTACGAGTTTTGTTACTCCATGTATATCTAAAGTAGTCAAGTACCGTTGGATGGTGAGGAGTTAGTCATTATCACCTCCGGAGCCCCAAAGTTGCTGCGTCAGTCCGCCTCGGGGCGTCGGCGCAGCGCGAGGAAGTGTTAATACTCTTACCTCCCGTCAAGCATCATCGGATCGGTGGATGTACGATATACTATCAAGTCGGGCTAATGGCATGGACCGCGGACCTCGGAGGCTTTGTAGGCCTATCTAGAAGGACGATGGACTGTATGGAAACATGCGCAGTCAATAAGAGATGAATTTGAGAAAAAATAATAACTAACTAACCATCACGCCATTTCCCCGAGGGGGTAAGCAGAGAGGATAAAACGCCATACCACTCTGTCCTGACATACTTCCTTTACTTCCTCTACATTCATACATCTTCTCATGCACATACGCCGATTTTTTACATGTCCACTTTCATGCACTTATCGTACTTGGTCATGCCATGTCTTTCTCGGCCTTCCGCGGCTTCTACATCCAGGCACACTTGCATTTAAACTTCTTTTAGCCGTTCTTTCATCACTCATTCGCTCCACATGACCAAACCATCGTAAAAGCCCTTTCTTAATTTTGTCGATAATGCTTATCTCAGCCTTGCACTCTGCTCTAATTTCGACATTTGTACACCTATCATACATAGTCTTACCACACATTCGCCTGAGAGATCGCATTTCAACAGCATTCAGTCTACTTTAATCCTCCTTTTTCCAACACCACGCTTCACTACCATACATAAGGGTTGGTACCAGAACTCCCTTGTGTACTGCCAATTTTGCTTCCTTCGATAAGTTCTTATTTTACTCTTTTGTTAAAAAAAACTCTTTTGTTATTCTAACAGTTATGTTAAATTTACAGAATAAAAAGACACTATTGCTTGGTTTTTTATATTTTTGACCGTTGATAGGTACACCCGTCACTCCTCGGTGGAAGAACAACAACTTACTGTCCTCACAAGTATATTAGCAATAAATTGTTACGATGTGAATGAATAAAAAAACGTTGGTGGCTTTTTTTAGAATTTTGACGGCGTATCATTTGAAATTCTTGCAGTTTAATTTTTTTTAAAGTGTGCTATTTGGCGTATCACATTTACTTCTCCCAGATTCAAAACTTTTATCGTGGATGGCTGTTAATAAATTAACAGCGAGTGACATTAAAATCCTTTTTTTTAAATTGACTTGACCAGTCTTGATGTGTTATTATTACTTCTATTCTGATTTCATGTTACCCAGACCTCTTGGTCCCACCTTCCGAGACCTATTATCTTAATAACAACGGACAACGGAAGAATAAACTCATGATCTTTGAGCGCTCTATAACAAACGTAAACGTAACAGTTACTTTTCAAAGTTTAGACATTGAGATTTCAGATAATTTTTTGACCTAATCTAGAGTTAAGGGTTTATAGGTACTTTTAGAAACGTTATTATTCCATTAGAAAATATTATTGACTTGACTATGTAACTAACTGTAATTTTAAAATATTAAAAAATATCATTATGTAACCTTACAGTCTACAAAAAACCAAAAAAGTAAACTTTTTTTTTTTTATGGTAACATTCCTAAAACGCAAACAAAAATATTATTATAGTTATTTTAAATTCATGAATAACATTAGTTTTCATTTCTTTTCCCCGTTTAGCATTGCGACGCCAGCTAGACAGCTTTTCCCCGTCTAGCAGTCTTGCATCGCCAGCTAGTTTTCATTTTTTCCACGTCTAGCATTACATCGCCATCTAGACAGCTTTTTTCCCCGTCCAGCATTGCATCGCCATCTAGACAGATTTTCCCCGTCTAGCATTGCATCGCTAGCTAGACAGCTTTTCCCCGTCTAGAATAGCATCGCCAGCTAGACAGCTTTTCCCCATCTAGCATTGCATCGCCAGCTAGACAGATTTTCCCCGTCTAGCATTGCATCGCCAGTTAGACAGATTTTCCCCGTCTAGCATTGCATCGCCAGCTAGACAGATTTTTCCCCGTCTTGCATTCCAATATACATAATTTAAAGGATGCTGAAAACCTTTTCCAAAATTACTACATAGTAAATATATAATCACTGTAAAGGTGCGCAAAATTAATACCTAAATATTTTTATATTCACTGCATATTTATCACATATAATTTTTAAATGACAATGTTCAAATTAATAATAACCATAATATTGACCATAACAGAGTCCTGAAACAAGGTTTGATTCAGTATTCAGGTTCCTTATTTCTAGCCCTCTCAGTATCCTATACCTTCAGCCCCTAATAACACTTAAAAGCTTTTTGCGTTAAGTGGTACATACTCCTCCCATACTTTATAAAGCTATTAAATTTACGCTTTGTGGGATTTATAAGCGATGCAATCTTAGCTTTATGAAAAAACTTAAACGTAACCAAAACATGGACGAGTTTTCATTGTTGTTCTATAAAAATAACGAAAATATAAATTACCTATACAAAATAAAAATACATTAGTTGTTAAAAGTTGAGCTGTCATCTCAACCAGTAATAGGTCCACGAATATCGGGCGACTGTTACCGCTGCTTCGTGGGGAGCAAAGTTAGTTAGGTCTTGGTTGGATAGGTTATTGCATGTCGATATTTACGAAAAACATGATTTTTGTAAAATAATATAGAAAAATGGAATATAATTAATATAAAATTTAACGTGGATTATGTGGTGTTATTTTTCGCCACTTATGAGATAACTATTCTCTGCAGGACGAGGTTTTTGGGCTTTGTGGTGCCCAACGTTTCACGGAGCGCCTTTTATGTCCTATTTAAAAAATTTTTATTACAAATATTATTGATAATTATTAATTTAACAGGAAAGGCGCTAAAGCTGATAAAACATGATCATCTTGCGTTCATGTATTATTAGTGGCTAATATTTCACTTATACAAATTACAGTGTTCTGATACACTATAAGGGGCGCGAAATATGGTAAAAGTATGTCGAAGAGACCAAAAAAAAAGGAACGTTGCCTATATCAATATTGGATATGAAAGATGGCTCTTTCTGACGAAGAAGTAAGGTACATTAGTTTAACCGTAAAGTAGTTTTCATTTATATCATCTCAGGAGAAAAACAATAATTAATCACGATTACCATATGCCCCTCAGAATCATATCATAACGGAAAGGATTTGGATATAAAAAAATCGTTCTTATTAAAAATATTAAGTGTGCCACTTAAACCAAGCAAGGACAAGGCATAAGCCCTCGATATAACGCTCGAGATATCATATTTCTGAATTTGAAAAAAAATAATACTTTCCATCTTCTCTGTACGGATGTCTATAATTGAAAAAACATAAGTAACTTAGTTTTTATATTAAACACGGAGTCACAATACTCGTTATTAGTACAATCCCGAAAATGGTTGAATCTATAATCATAGTTGGATAGGTACAATGTGTGTAATATGACTTTAATTTGAGCTTTTGAAGAAAACACAATTTGCGACGGTCGCATCTCATAGTTTCTCGAAAACTACACCTCAAATTTTAAAAATTCTACAAAAATCGGTTCCAAATATGACGTAGATTCAAGGGTTTCCAACTTGTGCATCAAATTTGCGCCATATATAGGTGTATCTTAGGTTTTAGTTTCCGAAATAACCACTTCCTAATGTTATTTATTTTATTCCTACTATAGCTACTTTAGACTAAAGTGCCTTTAAACTTAAATACTAAATGACAAAACAAATCTTAGATCTTATATCCAACTTCGAATAGTGAGCGTTATAATTGGTTTAATTAATTAAATAAATGAATTTCCATACAAATTTTAAATGAATAATTAATTTGTGTGGTTAATAGCCTAATCGGAACATGACATCCCATTAATAAGCAAAATGATTTGCTAACAAGTAATTGACTTTTTATTGTTGCTTATTGCAAATGATCTTTTCTGAATTGTAAGACATATTACTTTACATTTTTTACGGCTGCATTTTTTTTTGAACAAGTTTAAAAATTGTTGGCTGTTATGAAAATGGGCTGTTGACTATTGATTTGCTAAGAAGGTTTTTGGCACTATTTAGATGTTGCAAATTTAAAACTATCGCGTCTTGACATGTTGAAAGCCATGCCTAGCGTCATAAAGATAATATTCGTCGATATAACAATATCAAAAGCAGCTCAAAATTGCGATCCAGTATTAGATTGTTCAGTGAATAATCGTAATTTAAAGGTATTATTTTATACGTAATATATCTACTTCTCGTAGATAATATGCTTACCCTTACATAACCATTACTTGCATAACAGTTAGCGTAGGCTCTATCAATTTTAATTCGAATATCCAGTAGTTTATTAATCGTTTGAAATCCTTGAAGTGAGTACGATAGAACAACAAGAGTTATTAGTATGTTAGTATGGGTTTGATATAAAACAGGCTGGTCTATCAATGTGTGAATGTATTATACAGGAATTCGTTTAACATTTCCTCAATTTCCTTAATGTGCTGTCAGCTTAAAAAAATGTTATTTGAATCTCGAGTTAACAGTGAAGTATCGTTTGATTTATGGTATCACCAAATATTAAGCCGTTTTTTTCAATATCGAAACACTTTTAGATAGAACATTATACGTGTTTTCTTATTAGAAACTGCAATCAGTGGTATGAATGAAATGAACGTTAATAATTGTTATTTCATATTTATTTTGTTAAACCGACCAATATCGTAGATAATAAGATTGTTGTACTGTAAACTACATATAATTTTTTTTACACATTTGTTGAGTTTTCATATTTGATTTTCAGTCATTGTGTATAAACATTTTATGTCAAACCCTTAAAATAGTTGTTAAAGTTACCAATAAGCAACAATTTTCCTCTACGAGATTGAAGTAATAATCATATCTAATTTTTTATAAGTTATTAATTTAAGTATTTAATATAACGTTAGATTACTTTATGCGTGGAATCCGTTGCATTATACTTCCTTGTAAGTTGTACGTCACATTAAACATGCATTTAATAAATTAAATAAATAGATACAGTAAATTGTACTTCATGATACATCATAATGTTTACTATAAATTCTTTGACTAATGTACAATTAATATTTTAATTTTTATAATTTTGATTATTCGTATAATACCTATATAATTTGATCATTGTTTTTTTTGTAATATGTTTAACTGTTACCAACTGTTATTGCTATGTTTATAAATTCTATCATTGATTTGCGTGAATTAAATGACGCCTATTTAAATTAAAAAAAAAAAAAATAGAACATGAAGGAAAAATACTTTATTTATTCACAAGAAGGTAGAATTTGGTATATTTTTTGTTTTATTATTATTATTATTATTATTATGGTTAATTTATTAAGCGCCACTTTTGTGAGAAATCGCCTCAAGGGCGCTGTACATTCGATATTCTTAATTAATTCCATTCCCAATTTATGAATAAAGGATCTGAGATAACGATTATTTAAGAAATGATACTAAATCTATACGTAGGTGAAGTACTGAACCCCAATTCGTCTTGCAGCTACAAAGCGCATGGACGGTTGGAATTTCAGCTTCACCCACGTACAAATTAAATTTAAACAATTTTACTAAAAACGCGATACTAATGAAATACTAAATTCTACTGATAGCAGATAGAGTCAGAATCCAGGTCATCTTGCAGCTACAAAGCGCATGGACTTCTGGAATGCCAGCTTCCATCTGATATCAGTAATTGGGGTTAATGATTGTTTTATTGTTATAAAATTACTACGTATGCCTCCCGAGAGCCTTAACCATGCTTGCCTATTTTACAATCAGGTTCTCGGCGTCCTGGTCGTCCACTGTTGACAATTCGTCGGCAGCTTGCGTCAGAGCTGCGGGACGTGGACTTGACCTGGACTTGCACGGGAGCTGGCGGCCTATCGCTTGGCCTGGATGCAGTTTCTGGAATCCATATGCTGATGATGATGATGTTATAAAATTTCTTTGTACGCGTATTTTTAGGTTACACATTTTTGTTCGTTATTTAAAGATATTGTTTGTTACCTTAAACATTTCATGCAATAATAATAAATTATTTAATGAATTCACTGAACTTTTATCTATGTATTATGACGCAGGACGCAGGTGTTTCAGCTCGCGTGTTCCTCCCATTTCTAATTCTGCATAATGTTTCTTGTTGACCGGTCAAAAGGTTATTTGAGCGTGTCTTCTCGCATTGGAGTGACCGCCAGAAGAATAACAAGTCTGGCTGTGTGGCTGTGTGTGGCTGTGTGGCTGTTTGGCTGTGTGGCTGTGTGGCTGTGTGCTGTGTGCCGTACCCGGAAGCGGTACGCAACCATCCAGTCATTAAGCCGAACCATCTCCGCTGGACCATCCCGAGCCAGCCACCACCACCGCGCACCGACACAAACCGGTAGTGATGAGGCCGAAAATAGAGGCGCAGAAGTTGTTTCTGGTTCTGCTGGCTTCCTTAACCCTTTATGATGTAAACGGGATTCTCAAAATAAGTTTTGTCACGCTTTGATCAATGAGGTAATGTGTCGCGCCTTGTAATTTATTCATTTATATATTTCATTATTATTTTCGCAAGAAATCGCCTGTACAATAAAGTGGCTAGATCACAACACGTTTTGCAGCTACCAAGCGCATGGGCGGTTGGGATTCTATTCTAGTCTCCTACAGTTTACACGATAAAATAAAATATTTTGAAGGTAATTAATTTACATAGATTGATGTTAAATCTAGTAAATTATAAAGGTATAAAAGGTGTGGGTGATAGTTACAAGTCGAAGTTTAACTGGTGAAACGATTTTATTGTGTGAGAGGCTAGACCACTACTCATCTTGCAGCTGCAAAGCGCATGGATGATTTGGAATCTAGCCCCCTTCATAAGATCTAACTCGATTTCAGTACCCTATTTTACTTTCCGGAAGGCTGTAAACCTGTAAAATTGCTA
Source organism: Micrasema minimum (assembly GCA_022494985.1). NCBI lineage: Eukaryota > Metazoa > Arthropoda > Insecta > Trichoptera > Brachycentridae > Micrasema > Micrasema minimum. The sequence goes on from JAGVSP010001392.1 coordinate 107,819, forward strand.
GATTTTAAGTTCGCAAACAAAAGTATTTACCTTAGTATTCAACATAATATTAATAAATGTTGAAATTAGAGTAAAATGCGAGGACGATAAGCATTATCGACAAAATTAGGAAAGGTCTCTTACGATGGTTCGGTCATGAAGAGCGAATGAATGATGGAAGAACGGCTAAAATAATCTAAGATGCGAATGTGCTAAACGGGTGGATGTAGAAGCGGGGGAAGGCCGAGAAAGACATGGCATGGAGAAAGGAAGTCAAAAATAATTTGTCATATTTACCGTTTGCGACGATATAACCCTTCCAATGTCAACACCCCGCGGAAGAAAGCGCACAACTGAACAATCAGGCATTGCAGATCCAATACTTGGTGAATTTCGCACTAATGCAATAATGACACTTCCGCTCCACAAGGGTAATAAATTGAGCTAGCAACTCCGTCTTTGTTCTACTGATAGTAAACAACTTTTAGGACCTTCGACCATACTTAACTCGGAGGTGCGATATATGGTTTGATCAATTTCAAATTTGTGTACACTGGTATTTTGTACGAATGCCAGAGTTTAATGAGAAGATTGTTCCTGCATTTCATTACCATAGATCAGTTTACTGCTCGTCAGTAAAGGGTTAAATGAGTCTATGTACACATACCACACGAGATGTCTTGAAGAATAATTTATGTGTTTGTGCCGCCATATATTATATCGTGGTATACGAGTATGCGTGTTGTAATGACCAGCTAAAACTACTTAATTTCTTTGTCTTAAACTACGCGATAAACTTTGTATTTCTATACATGATCAAACACCGAACTTCTAAAAATAAGTGTCCGAATAACTTACATTGGTACCGGTATGTAGTCTAGTGGTAGATTCGGGGACTCTGGATTAGAATCTCTAGGCTCGGATCCCACTCCAGCACAACTTGTTTTTCTGCTTTCTGGGACAGATATTTCCGACTATTTGAAAGCAGATGCTCAAAAGAAAATGCTCTTGTCTTATTTGTGTAATTCGATTCCTTGCATGGAATTAATTCATTTGAAGAATTTGTCTGTACGTATGGTTTTTTTACTCAACTGGAAACCTAAACTGGTCCATTTACTTATATTTACTGTCATTCCGTGTAATTAATTGTAAGTACTGTACGTTTCCTAAATAAATTAAAATTAATATAAATAAAAACAATAGACACACCATGTTATATTTATTTATTTATTTATTTATTTATTTAGTTTATTTCAATTTTGCTTTACACTTTCATAAAGACAATAAAATACAGTATAATTGACAAGATTCATACTTGACTCATGTTACTTTCAATTTTTAATGCATACCTCGGTAAAGAAACGCGGAGTTGTTTTGAGACCGGTCGAAAGAAGAATCGATAAAATAGTGGGTGCAGGTGTCTTTTTTTAAAACGAAAATGCATAACTACTGTTTAGGTACAAAGTAAATGCCTCTAAAATAATTTTTAATTTCCGCACTCATTTTCGCTTTGACTTGTGTTATTGTAATATCTCTGAAAACCCTCTCCTGAAAAAGACAATAATCTCCGATTTTATCTATCGAAGCTTTCATAAACAAGGTGCAGCAAACAGTAGGTAATCCTCCGTAATCCTGATCATCTGTGGATGTATCCACCATCTTCCTAACTTCAGGACAGAACAAAGGGAAGTAGGTACTTACTCGAACTAAGGTGACCAACGATAGCGGTCATGCTCTGCGACACCTGTACCAGGGTTGCTAGTGATTTATACATTAATATTTTTTTCAATTCCGAACATCTGAACAGATAAAGAGGGCCAATTAGGTACTTAAATGGGAAATAACATAACAGAATAACCAAGTTCAGAAATTTATGCTTGTTTTTGAACGATAGACACCAATATGAAAATCTGGAAGTGTCTTATTACATTAGTACCTATCCAACTAAATCCGAAATTTTATAAATATATTTTTTGAGAATACGCGAAGATGTTACATCGAAAATATGAATGAATGCTCTATAAAATGTAGTGAAAATATATCTAAAGTGCTGTTTCAATCCTGAGGGTTGGTTTTCATACTACTACTACTACTTCCCCTTATCCGCACCCAATGGTGCATAGGGCACTGCACATTAATAACATTCACAACATTCATAACATCTGCACATTTCTACATAATGCATTTTTATGTCTCATCAGTCTTCAGATTTCAGTTGCTCACTTGAATTTTAACTAACTAACTAACTAGCCGTCACGCCATTTCCCCAAAGGGGTGGACAGAGAGGATAGAACGCCACACCACTCTGTCCTGGCACACTTCTCTTGCTTCCTTCACATTCATACATCTTATCATGCACGCACGAAGATTATTACGACTTCTTACATGCCCACTTTCAAGCACTTTGTTTTACTTGATCATGCCATGTCTTTCTCGGCCTTCCTCAACTTCTACATCCAGGCACAGTCGCATCATATATTTTTTTAGCCGTTCTTTCATCATTCATTCGCTCTCCATGACCGGACCATCGTAAAAGACCTTTCTAATTTTGTCGATAATGCTTATCTCAGCCTTGCACTCTGCTCTAATTTCGACATTTGTACACCTATCATACATAGTCTTACCCACACATCCGCCTGAGAGATCGCATTTCAACTGCATTCAATCTACTTTCGTCCTTCTTTTTCCAACACCACGCTTCACTACCATACATAATGGAGTTCTGGTACTTGAAATTTAGTATACTTATTTCTTCCTACCTCTTATCTCTTGACATTTTTGAACGAATTCGTACTGAAACATGTTTCGTAACCCTCTTAAATACACAGCCAATTACAATTATACTTTTTAAGCAACCATTTTCACAGAATAATTTGGTTCTAAAAATATAAACATTCATGCAATCAGTTTTTGAGACATTTTCAGAATAATTTTATTTCGGTGTTAATTAAGTTATTTTCGTGAATAATTGTTTTTTTTTGTACAGCCCTCGCGTACAGCTTCCTCCTTCCCTATCTGCCCCGTTTCGTCTGTTCTGGTTTCACCCACCTGTGGACCTCTTTGTTCCGAAGGTCGAGAACGAAACAGTTCGAGGGGGTTCCGAAGGTTCGAGAACGAAACAGTACGACTGAAGTCACTGGCCGTCCTTCAATTCTGGCGGGAAACGTAAACGGGAGCGGGAACAATATGGCGGCTAAATCTAATTTGGAATATCACGTAAATAGACCGACGAACTCTTGAAAGGATTCGTTTCGTTGAAATACAGTGAAGTTAATTATTTGTTTATATTCGAAATAATACCGTAATTACTTTTTGCAAAGTAAAACGAATCAAAATAATAGCTTTTCAGTTATTTTTTATTCATTAATAGCTATTTGAAAAAATTAATTTCATTTACAGCAATGTTGGAATATAACATTATACAACATTCTGTAAATATTCTAGCAAAATATTAAAATCAAAGACGTCGATTAATAAATTGAAACAAAATATTTTTTTTAATGTAAGTAGCTGTTTTTAAAAATAGTTTTACAAACAAAGTGTAGTATTAGTTACCAGTTAAATATTACTTGTTCCTTAAAATCTATTTGTTTGTAAACAACATTTTGAGTGTGTCTAAAATGCTTAGCAATTTTCTCAATGGATGACAGAGAGTGTTCACATGTGAATCGTCGCGCCATTTTACTGTTTATATACAAGTACTGATAATTGGCAGATATGGATATCAAATACTAGGTGAAATGGGGAATGTTGTAATACATCAAGTGGCCACTTAACCCAGCCAATGACAGGTCATAAGCCCTGTAAACGCCTAGATATCCATATTCCCTTCCAAATTTCTCGTCTCTGTTGAGATGTCAAATTCCATTTGTTTGATTTTTAAAAAAATTAAGTTCTACGAATGTGTTATTATTATTTGATCATAGGATTTTTCCTATGATCATAATATTCAAAATCAGAGAGACTACTGATGACGATCAATCACCATTGATTCGGTTTTGTGTCAAAATAGACATCCATTCTTAAACATAGTAAGAAATATATAACGAAGGTACGAGTATTAGACATCCATTCTTAAACATAGTAAGAAATATATAACGAAGGTACGAGTATTAGACATCCATTCTTAAACATAGTAAGAAATATATAACGAAGGTACGAGTATTAGACATCCATTCCTAAACATAATAAGAAATGTATAAAGAAGGTACGAGTTGCCTAGTAAGGCATCCATTCTTAAACTAACTAACTAACTAACCATCACGTCATTTCCCCGTAGGGGTAGGCAGAGAGGAAGAACGCCATACCACTCTGTATGAGTATTATAATATTATAATTATTATATCTGAAGGTATGAGTATTATAATTATACCACATAACTTATAAATCATTTCAATTGGCTTTTATGTTCTTATCAAGTGTAGGTAATTGAGTAGGTAGTAAATAGGTATATCTTGAGAACTGGTCACCAATAAAAAAGTACAAACGAAGGAGATTATTATTTTGTATATCTCTACAAAGATGAAGAAATTTTTTTCCTAACTCGGGAACATGGACATTCAAGCGTTTACAGTGTTTATAACCTGTCATTGACTGGATTAAATAACCTCTTGACCACACTAATTAAAAAAGGTCATTATGAGGTGTTACGAAGTGAATGCCGAATCAATCAACAAAAAAGCTTCTTAATCTCTGTAGAACTGCGATATGTACGGACGCAGGATGTAGATATTTTGATAATCTGTGTCCTGATCACTGAGTACATTGGAGTTTAATAGTTAACTTTCAGAAAAATTAATTTAAATTTATGCCATTACAACGATATAGATGTCAGATGGATCGAATACCGCTCAGTAATCATTGGTTACGATATCGTCTTTGTAAATACAATATCGCGTTGAGCCATTGATTGTTCAGGAAAGACAAAGACCCGTTGAATTTCGCTAACCAAAAGGAATTTTTAATTTTTGAACCTGCTTTTTTTAGTACCTAGTAATTTTCTTTTTTGTATTTGGAGATGTATTTTTGCTGAGTGTTGATTAATATAAAGATTAAACACAAACATGATATTGCTTACTTTGACCGATTGCAAGACACATTGGTCAATTTCAAAATTTGTTGTATCAATCAGTACATTTTATGCCACTCAACTAAATTTTTTTTAAATTTTTATAAAAAAAATATATACTTACATAAAAGAAAACAATAGTATTGTTATACATGTCCTACTGAGTTGCCTACTGCAACTCGTCTGTAGGTGTATAAATACAAATTCAACTAAAAATAAAACTACACAATACATACCCTAGCGCAAAAAAAAAAATTAAAATACATATAAATAAAAAATACAATTCTAAAACTCAATATAATAATTCGCGCTCCAGCAACCAAGTTCTCAGCACGCGTCTCTCTTTTAAGCTTGAAAAATTAATTTTTTTTTTTAATACTTCTTGGTAGCATGTTACAGATTTTTGGTATACTGTACTGAAGTGTTCTCTTACCATACTTGTTATTATTTATTTATATTTATATTTATCACCGAAAATATTATTTATTTTAACTTAAATGGCTCATACGCAGTATTGAGCTTGTATAGATGATACTGCTACATTGTATCGCGTATTTTAAATACAATTTCCTTAAATTCTTTCCATTAAAACTGTATTATTCTCTCACTGCCATGTTAGTGGGCGTGCATATCCGCCATTTTAAGATGCATTGCCTTTCTGTAAGAGACCTCAGGTGAGTGCCGTGACCGGTCGTGAGTCACGCCATGTATCCACGTTTACACAGCCTCCCACAGCCTTCACTTCCGGTCTGGCAGGAAGCGGTCCTCCGGCTCCTCTAGTCATCTCGCTTCCGGCAGATGTTCTCATGATTAAATCAAATTTATCCGTGACACGAGATGTTTGTGATAACCGATCTTGTATATTTCAAAACGTATAAATGGTAATTTTGTCTTAATTTATATTATGACCGGTAAATACCGTGTAATCAATTTAAATTTAATTTCGATTATAAAGTTCGTGGGTGATGGTGCCAATTAATTTCGTAAATAAATGTTGTTAATCAAATGCAGGAAGTGCCTTGAGATATAAAAATGCTGAAGACTTTCGGGAGGTCCGAATTCAAGAATTACCAAGGAGAAAAAGTAAAATACTACTTATATAACATAAATCCTTGGAGTGGTATTTGTTGCCTTGCCTTCCAATTATCAGATTTTTGTCCGGAATATCGGAATTGTTAACGTCACTGTACAAACATTTAAAAAAGCATCAAAGTATAACTAAAATGAATTAAAACGATGTTATGTGTTACTATTGGTTTATTCTATAGAAATAGAATTTGTAATAGAGTAACGTTCTCCCATCGACTGGTGAAAAGACATTAGAATACAGATCTTTTACAGAAAAAAATAAATTGCAATACTTAAGAATCTAGACACAAGGGTAACATTAATATTGATACATGAAAGTAATAAAAAAAAAAAAATACATCACCAACGTCAAGATGTTTTTTTCTATTTTTATTCTATTACTTCCATGTATCAATATTTATGTTACCCTTGTGTCTAGATTCTTAAGTATTGCAATTTAATTTTTTCTGTATTTTTCTGTATAAGATCTGTATTCTAATTAAGTGTCTTTTCACCAGTCGATGGGAGAACGTTACTCCCGAAACCAGGTAGTGTAGGCAAATTCTATTTCTATAGAATAAACCAATAGTAACACATAACATCGTTTTATTTAATCATAATTCATTATATGAAGTGTTACAAAGTGAATGCCGAATCAATCAACAAAATAAATTTAATTCGTTAATTTCTCCTGAGTTTCGATGCTTCGGTTTTTGAGTGTCAGATACTTAAGTTTACTATAAGAATCTAAATGTTTCATTCGGAAATGTGCAAGTTTCTGTAGATAATATGCATAACTTGTGTGTGATAATGTCCTTCAGCACTTGGTGCTCCTCCAACTGTCTTGAACTTAATGTAAATAAGTGCAAAGTCATGAGATTTCACAGATCAGTTCATCCAATAATTTTTGATTATTATGTTAATGACGAATTGTTATCTTCCGTTTCAATAATACGTGATTTAGGTGTTTTATTGGACACAAAATTGACTTTTATACCTCACATTGAGCACATCGTTAATAAGGCACTGAAACTATTAGGGTTTATTAACAGAAGTACATCTGACTTCCAAAACATTGTCACTTTGAAAACTCTCTTCTGTTCCCTAGTTCGCCCTCACCTAGAATACTCTTCAGTTATCTGGTCCCCATACTATGAAGTCCACATTAAATTGATCGAATCTGTTCAACATCGATTCTTGAGAAAGGTAGGCTGGATGATGGGCTACACAGAAATGAATATACTTACAAGGCATTAGAAAAAGAGCTATTTATGTCGTCGCTGGAAGACCGGCGCAAAAAATTTGATATTATTACATTATTTAAAATTATAAACTCCTTGCTTGATTCTCCTGATTTACTTAAATTAATAAATATTAACATTCCTCAGAGAAACTTACGGCATTATCAACCTTTTCACACTGGAACCCACAGGACAAATTACGGTTTTAACTCTGCCATGCCCAGAATTCTTAGACTAGCGAATGTAAATCCTAGTCTTGACTTCTTTGGGAATAAATTGTCTTCTTTCGTGAAATCACTAAATTCTATTGAATTTTAACAACTTATTCCTTCTGATTTCCCATATACCTACTCATTTTACCGTCCTCTACTATTGTATTATTTTCTATTGTATTATTGTAATGTGTTGTACCATTTATGATATAATTGTAATTTTTTGTAATTGCCGATTAGGCGTAAATAAATAAATAAATAAATAAATAAAAAAATAAATAACTTGTCATGAAAAATTCCCCGTCATTACACCATGGCGGAAGATCGTGATTCTCATGGCACGATGGTTCCATTGACAGGATTCCTCTACAGTCACCTTTCCTTTTCCTTGTCAAGTTTTCCGTACCTTCCGGCATCCTGGAGTAAGTACCAGCCGATGCTGGCATCACGGAAGCTCCATATAAGGTATTATCGTGTTGATCGTTTGCTTTACACTCAGCTTATTCTTCTTTCTTTTAAATAAAACCTGATGGTTTGTAAGATTTTTGAGATACGTCTTCTTTGTTTTCGCAGCTGTGCGGAAAAACGATGAAGAATAGAGGATTAATGAAAAATAATACTTTGTTGATTGATTCGGCATTCATTTTGTAACACTTCATAATGAATTATGATTAAATAAAACGATGTTATGTGTTACTATTGGTATATAGAAATAGAATTTACCTACACTACCTGGTTTCGGGAGTAAAGTTTAACACATAACATCGTTTTATTTAATCATAATTGAAAAATAATACAATTATTTCTTATTTTGTTGATTGATTCGGCATTCACTTTGCAATACTTCATAATGAATTATGATTAAATAAAACGATGTTATGTGTTACTATTGGTTATAGTAACAAATAGTAACACATAACAATTATTAAATTATCAATTATTTCTTAAAGAAAATGCAATCGAAATGATTACCTTTATTTATTAATTTTAATATTATGCCTGATTTACCTTGTTAAAACAGAGTTACAAGTACCTTCATGTAACAACTTATTAAGATTCACTGCATTTGGAGTGCCGATGCAGTGCCCTATGCACCATTGGGTGCGAAAGAGGGAGAAAGTATTATTATGAATAATTTTATTTTCTGTGTAAGTACCTACTGTCCTTTGTTTCAGTTTTTCCCTAATAAAATCCATTTATACCTACTTATATAATTATGAAGTACCTTCCGTTAATTATGCAAATATTCGTGGTAGGTGTTCATCATTGATTAACGGTAGAGTTTTATAACGATTTGTTTATATTACAAAATAATAATGGAGTTGGGCAGTATGAGCACGTTCTGTTATAAAGTTGATGGCTGTTAGACATGAAGTTACATTCGTAAACTTAACGGAACTGCATGTGAAGAAAAATTTATTGTGTGGTATTACGCGAGATGGATACCATATTGGTAATCAACACCAAATTATTATTTAATATGTACGGGTCTATACGCATTGTGTGATTATTACATCCAAATCAAAGGATAGGTACTTCATATTATTGTTATTATACAATACATAATATCTATCTACTAAAGAAACAGGTTCTTAACAATGATTTAGGCAACCAAAAGGTACAGTGGCTTTTGAAGAATAAAGTTCATTTCTGTAATACTGCAATTTTTTTAACATGCTACTGAAATATTCAGCGATCAATTATTTGTCGTATAAGTCGGTTTACGGACAATAATTTTACGTGATAACGTCATAAGAAAACATTGATGAAAAATAGCATACTTTTATGAATTGAATTGAATTACTACTACTGAATTATCATTATTTTGTATAATACAAAGCAGGAGTTAATTGAATATTTTTTTTTTTCCATAAATTAACTTTTTTTTGTGTTTTTTCTTCTTGTGTGCTGCTGCTGTGTCCCTTCTACTCGGACGCATCGGCCGATTGAGTGGAAGAGAGATAGATGCGTCACAAACCGAACGTTTAGGCCGATCGTGCCTCTCTATCGCTTGTTCCGCGCTCTCGCTTGCACACTCGGCTCAGGCGGAACGTGACAATGAGTCATGCTTTTTCGTGTGTGCAGCCGGCGTTCATCGATTTATTAGACGTTATCACGTCAAAAGAAATTAAAATGAAAATGTAATATTTTACTGGATATTTTATGCTTTATACACTATTAAGTGCAGATAAGGGATAGTAGTAGTAGCATAACAAAATGCTCAATGTTAAATAGTTACTGTATTACTGTTGTCGGAAGTAAAGTTTAACATCCCCCTTCGTCGCACTCGACACACCTCACTGTTGAGTGTCGATAAGCGCAACACCAGTTGCTCGATCACAGATCACTACCGACTCGGTAATAAGCGACGTGATAACGATTTCTTACCCATGGATGTTTAACGTTTTCGCGATCACAATGGAACACGCGTTAAAAGTTATCGATCGGGATTATTAAAGAGATATATCTTATTCGCACATAATCTTAATTCAATCTTTCTCGAGTGCCGTATTGCATTTAGCCGGTTTTCAGCAAGCCAAATATTGAGAAAAGCAGTCGACATAATAAAAAATCCGACAAGCGCGATGATTTGACGTTTGACGTACGGCCGCGATATCGCGTGCATCGGCTCCGCTCGGCTCAGATCGGCAATTCTCGGCTCGGCGAACGTGATATTGAACGAATGTCATTGTGATCGGTCAAATCGTTAGCGTTAGCACGTGGTTAGCACGTTTTTAACTACGTCGATAGTTATCTGTGATTGAGCTACTTGGGCCGCTCAAAATTCCCCATTATTAGGTGAAATTACTTGTTTTTCAAAGTTTGAGGGGGTTCACGACTTGGACCCGTTTAGCGACTCGGCTCTCTGCTATAAGCTGAGGCTGAGTAGCGCAAACTTATTATAACCTACATATTGTCTCCTGCGCTTAAATATTCAGATTTCCCAACACGTACACCACACTCCACACACATACCACATACACAAGAAATAACATAATCACTTTATAAACTATTGTTTGCTCACTTCATGTCTTCAGAGATTTGTCTTGTACATTGTGTTGTCCACGTAATTAGTGTTATATTGTACGTGTACCTATATATTACCTTAAATTGATCTTAGTTCATTGTACCTAACATATCACTGTGTGCACAACATTAAAATATAAATAAATAAATTACGAAAAAAAAACAGTTTTTGTAAAGGAACAGACGTGCACGCTTATAAATTGCTATGATAGCTTTTGCGTGGCGCTAAGAATTACAAATTTAGCAGATATGTGCAAACGATCAATATAAAAATCGCGTTTTGTTGTACACAAATATGTGTATAAGAAGAAGTAAACTTTTCGCCACTTTGGTATTCACCAAACGCAAGGAGAGCAACAAACCTGGAATTGTTTACATACACAAGTCACAACCCTCAAATTGTTTTTATGAAATGGTTTTTTCGACACACCGGACTTAACCCTCTATCTACTGAATACCAAAACAAATATATATATGTATTATATTAAAAGTGTATAAATTTCATTTTATATCCCTACAGAGATGAGGTAGAATCTTTTTAAATTCAGGAATATGGATATTCGAGCACTTACAGGGCTTATATGACCTGGCTGGGTTAAGTGGCCACTTTATGTAGGTACTACAACATTCCCCATTCCGCTTATTAGCGAATATCCACAGCAGGTAACATTTTTGATTTTGTGTATATATGTTACGAATCGAGAATCATCCACCAGCGAGTTGAAAGCTCCATCTATGCATTGATATTGAAGTTAAGTATTATAAAAGTGGATGAGAAACTCAGGATTTTAATCAATTATCTACGAGTTATGTAGAGGTAATATTGTTGTTTTTTAATGAGTAGGTATCTAAACACATACGATACAAATATTTATGATACATAATACCTCAACACTGTATGATTTTCACAGTATACCCACAAACAGGCTATGCCTGTAAACAAAAATTTTCTTTTGAAATAAATAAATAAAATAAAAAAAAATATTAAAAAAAACAGAATTTTGACCGATGTTGCAAAATAACAGTTTTAGGCAAATATTACGAATCACGAGGATAAAAAAAGGCAAACATTAAATATTTTCACCAGATTGCTTCCAAATTATTTTGTAGGCAAGGGTTTAATTCAGGAAGGATTAAAATTAAACTATTGACTCCCAATATTCACTACTGCTGACTATTCGCTGCTTACAATTCGTCGGCAGATTACTGCAAGACAGCAAAAACATGTATTATTACTTGTACAATTTTGTAGTATATTTTATTGAACATAATATATGTATGGAGGATATGAAATGATAATGTTGTTAATGACTCAATAAACACGTTAAAGTAATTTAGCATACTGCATCCTAAAATTCGCAGTGATACAATGTATTCACAAAATTTCTCATCAAAATTAATTATTGGATTTGAATAAAAATGTTCGTTTTTATATAACATGGTAATTCATATTATTAAACATGATTTTTCAAAATCAAATAGACGTTAAAAATTTAGTAACTAGAACAAAGGATTAGATAAACAAGGAAATAAGCGTTTTTTTTAACGTATTTTAAATTTTAGGCGTCCTTTATAAATATTGTGTGGTAAGGGGTTGAATTACTGAGAATCTCTCAAATTGTTTCGGAAATTTTAATTCGAGTCGTTTTCTTCGGTTATTATTTACGACGACATTACTTTTGCTTCGTGCTCAGATTTATATTGGAGATTTCCATGTCATAATATAGAAAAAAAAATTGTGTGGTCTTAATACTTATAAAATTTTGTGTGACCATTCATCGCTGACATTTTTTTCTATAAAAAAGAAAAAGTTTGTGTTTTTTTCATAATTACCCAAATATCCCAATTTTAGGGCTACTTTTGAATAGGAAAGTAGGAACAAGCTAAAACTATGAACTCTAATCCGGATTTCGCAATTGAACCAGTAAACAAAAAAAAATCTGTATTAAAAAAAAACTAGACATGCATAAATTTATTTTCTATCAAAATAACTATGATTAAATTAAAATTGATTTTTTCTGTAAATGTAAATAAAATAACCTAAGAATGAGCAAATCTGATTCTTTCTTTTTTAAATGTCGATAATACTATTTTTAAATTTGGTATTTAAGTAGGTACAATATACAATTTAATAAAATGGCACTCAATTAATCGACAAGATCGTGAAACTTTTCCAAAGCTCTGTTCAGTTTATGGCTTCTCGGATATAAAATTCGTCGTGCCTGTTTTTAAGCATGGGAAATTTTCGTTTTATTATGGATTTCATTTAGTTTGGCAAATTAGTCCTGAGGCAGACACGTAGAAATAAATAATTCTTTTAAAATGATGTATCTCTTGTGTGCATCGTGCAAATTGAGAATTTTACAGTAGGTAGGTATTAACCCTTCATTTACCTATTTGTATTTTCTTCAATGTTTTTTAAAAAGAAAAAAAAACGCAAATATGCTGTTTTCAGAATCATATTATGTCTTCTTTCAATTACATAAAATTATTAGTTGTGTAGTTATTTATTAATTTTTCAGAACATCAATTATGTCAAAAAACTAACACATGTTTCTTTTTTTTTTCGCTCATAACGGGTTACGATAATGATTTATTTATGATATTTTAACAAATATGAATTTAGCTTTTGGATGTGCGAGAAGGTGAATATTCAAGCGTTTACTGATCTTTTGTTATCAGATATGTAAATTTTGTACGAATTAAATTCTGCGACAACAGGACATGCTAATGAGTGAACTTTTGCAGCAGTCTTTATTAAAAAGAAGAATAAGAGCTTTGAAGTATTATTTTACAATGACTTTAACTCACATAGTATTGTATTTTGTTACCCTGATTTTATCCGAACTGAAATTGTAAGTGGCAAGTAATAAACTGTTTAGCCATATTATGTGGAATGTATGAATAAAATAATATGTATATCCGTATGTGGGTCGTTGTTGATTCTATTTGCTTTGTTTTTTTTTTATTATCCGTGCTATGTTTTTTTTTTTCTTCTCCGACGTTTCGACCACCGTTGCAGGCGCCACTTCAGGGTGAAGTACTTTACCTTCGTGAAAAGTTTGATCATTTGTCTATTCATGGATTACCTCTTCGATCGCGTGATCAAAATACACTCCTGATACCTGCCCATAGTTCCTCCTTCTACTCCAAGTCTTTTACAGTGCATGCGGCTCGACTATGGAATCAACTCCCAATTGCTATTAAGGAAGCCGAATCAGTCACATCTTTTAAATGCTGAAAATGTATTTTCTATCTCTTCCTTAAATTTTATTCCTGTTTTACCTCCCTTCTATCCTAGGTTGACATTGAGTGTGATAGTGTGTGTGTGTGTGTGTACTAGTGGGGAGGATGAAGAGAATGATAAAAGGTAAAAAAAATTGAAGATCTGTTATTGCCCTTACGATAAATACCCGCACAACGTTCTTATATTGGTTGTTGGAAGAAATTGCCAATTTGGGCAATAAAACCCGCCAATGTACACAACTATTTGTACAAAAAGTCAAATAAAATAAATAAATAAAAAGTACTTCAGGGAGAAGACAAAAAACATAACACGGATAATCCCCAAAAAACAAAGCAAATATAATGTTTATACATTGTAGATACTTTCACATGAGTAGTAAAGTTACAACATTTTTAATGTGTACAAATACTTGTAGGAAAATTACTGGATTACACCCATGCTGGGCCAATATCAGAGAACGCCAAGATTATTTACATTCGTTTCCAGAGTTTCTCTGTTTATGTTGGGATATCAATAATATTTGAGTAAGTTACACTTTATCGTACCGGGGGTTACAGAGGGTTAACAGGAATCTCCTTTACGCATGTAGCCCGGAGGCTAACCACCTTCCAGTTACCAACTACCAAGAAGAATAGAGACAACCGCGGCGGTAGTATATAGTACCGTAGCATTTCTCCATACACAGGATGTACGAGGAGTTTCACTCCACGAGACAATATATCGCCAGGATCGTAAATCTATTCGGCTCTCCTACGTTTCGACATGTGGTACAGCCTTGTTTTATGGCAAACCTTACGTGGGATTTGTATATTACACTCTGTCAACTGTCAACTGTCAACGACCGTTTTATTGATGCGAATTTGACAAGAATCCTGATTCGCCATTTGTCTACACCTTTTACTACCTATAACACATGTCCGCCTCCATTACCAAATAAGTTCTCACTTAACACTGTAAAAATATTAAGATAAATGTTCATGGCTCGTTTTTTCTTACCTGGTGAAATATGAAAAACTCTCACCTTCTCGGAAATTTTTGGATAATTTATTAAGCGCCATTTTGTGAGAAATAACCTCAAGGGCGCTGTACATTTGATATTCTTAATTAATTCCATTACCAATTTATGAATGAAGGATCTGAAACAGCGATTATTTAAAAAACTAAATTAAATCTATACGTAGGCGAAATTCGTCTTGCAGCTACAAAGCGCATGGACGGTTGGAACTCAGCTCCACCCACGTACAAATTAAATAAAAACTATTTTACTAAAAACGCGATACAAATGATATACTAATTCTACTGATAGCAGATAGAGTCTAGAATCCAGGTCGTCTTGCAGCTACAGAGCGCATGGACTATTGGAATGCCAGCTTCCATCTGATATCAGTAATTGGGGTCAATGATTTTACGAAAAAGTTTAGTAGTTTAAAAAAAATTGGGGCAGGATTACAATACATATTTTTATCCCTACTATTTACTAAAGATGGCTTGAATTATTGAGTTTATAAACGAAATGTGAAATGTTAATAATAATAAAATAAATGAATAATTTCTTGTCCCCTTTGAGCAGAAACACTTACCCAAAGGATGGGGTAATCTTGTGCATATTGTACGGAACAATCCAACTGTACTTCGTAGTCTGTATTTCACCGGGAAAATGTTCTTCTTCTTCTTCTTTCACCACGTTCGCCTATGTTATGTGGAGCATGTGGACATCACTAGAGCCCTCCAGGAGACCCTATCTTCAGCCAGCTCTCTCGCCTCCTCCCACGTCAGGCCGGCAGCCATAAGCTCCTCCAAGTACATCCGGAAGATGGTCATCGACAGAATGAAAATAAATAGAATTATTAAAATTGCTCCAGAGATATCTTCTTTATATTTATGTTTTTTTTAAATTAATTTACTTACGCTAAATTTGGAATATGCCACCATCACCAGTAAGGTTATCGTAGTTTTCACATGCACCTGAATTTCCGATGCAAACTTTTACTTCTTTAAAGTCAGCAAAGGTTTGGAGTTTCCCCGAAGTGTTCAGCCATGCAAGAATCCGATAGAATGTTACCATTCCGGGAAACCAAGTGTCCATTATCATTGACAACCTTCATCTCGAGAGGAAGCGGCGTTCGGTTGTTGGTGGTTCGCCGAAATGTGGCGAATTGTTTAAGATTCCGCGGAGTAGCATGATAATAATGGCGGACACGTGTTGGAAGAGGCGGAACATGCCTCCACGCCCTGCTCTTGTGGTATGTAGGGAGCGTCACTTGGGTCACCAGAGGTGATTGGCTCCGTATGTAAACAAAAAATATTCGTGCCTATGGAATTTGCGTATGAAATATTATATTGCTGATGGCTTGGTATTATCATGTACGATGTTTGTACAAGCGTCATATATTATTTTCGCTAGACTTTAAGTTTATAATGGGGCTGGAGTAGGTAATTTTTCATTACATCTTTAGATTTAAATATCGCTCATTTGCTGCAATAACGACAACTGGTTAAAACCATCATCACAGGGAAAGTATTCCATTAAGCCAAACATGATTTCAGAACTGATTTCAAATTTTCAAAACGTACGCTTTGTATATGATTGATTTTCAATGAAAATACATGGTTTTATAATATTAATTGGAATAATATTTTAGCAATTTTTGAAAGAAAAAAAAAGCACTTAATTGAAAAATACGTGTTGTATATAGAAATGTAAAAAAAAACATTTTTAAGTAGTATATTTATAAGAAAGAGCGATTTAAGTTTCAACAATTTAATTCGAAATGGACTCTGAAACAATTTATTTTTACGAAAATCAGATACTTTAAAAAAAAAAACTAACTCATCCTTCAATAAGAACAATAATTGATCTTGAAATAACTATAATTAAAATATTATAATATATAATATCTAATTACTAAAACTTTGTGTTGAAAATGTTGAAAAAAACGAAAAATGCACTTTTCCTTGTAATTTTTTAGTCAGATTTTTTTTTTTTCAATATTTTTATTTCATCAACCAACTAGATAAATGTTCAGTCTTTTATATGGTTTTCAAAATTTTATGTTAAGCTTATTATTGGACTCTAAAGTTTAGTTTGAAAACTGCCTTTTTTTTGCTCCGCGCTTAACGTGAAATTTGAAATGGCAGTGCGATTTCTGAACATTCGAGTTGTTACTGAATAGATCAGGCCATTTTATCATGAAGGTAATTATGGTTTACAAAAAATTTAAATTAAATTTTAATCTTCAGATGCATCTCCCGAAAGTCTCGATATTCGATTTATGACGTTGTCACAGCAAATGAGCTATATGTTTTACAAAGCATACAAATTTACAATAACTATTACTTAATTTTTAAATAATATGAAAAATGGAATATTGGAATCATTTTATGGCCTGGCCCTCTTTGAATTGAGTCAAGCGCTTATAAATAATATAAGAGCTTCTAAAGGAAGTCTTTGGAACACAATTATTGGTTGACCAAGTGCAATGAATCTTTATAATGACATTAAGGCAAGATGATCAGTCTAACTCTTCAGCGCCAGTAAAAGGTGTCAGATTTTTTTTTCCATCATTATAATAATATGCTAATGATTAATAATACCTTTGTATTATTTTGTGATATGTAGGATTCGACTGTATTAAAATCTGTTTTTTTTTCATACGATTTTTTAATCAACTCGATTTTCTAATTACTTTCCATCAAATTTAAATAAAACCTTAAAAAACATGCGATATTATCTATGAAATTATTTTAGCAGCCACATCTTGGCGGCTGATATGTCGATGGGTTAATTTTAAAATGATTTAGATATGTTTAGGAACATATTTTTATTGATATTTGAGTAAGTATTGTACTAAACATTCATCTATAGAGATCTTAATTTCCCAACAATCTGTTTTCACAAGTTTTAAGCGATTTTATTGCGTATGGTCGGTGAATTCATCATAATTTGATATTTAACCAAGCCTACAGCAGCCGAGTTAGAAACTAGGACAATGTCTGTGTGAGTTTGGCATTTAACACTTTATTTCATGTTTGTACTAATAATTACTGCAATTTACGCAAGTTGAAATAAGGAATTACTTTCCTCGGCTAGAGGAACATATGTATTGTGATGTTTAATGGCGAGTACCCAATGGAATGAATAACAATTATGAAATATATTTAGCAACTGCGAAATGGGTGTAGCTGTGTAATTCTACTGGTCTAGTGGTTACGTAAGCCTGAATGTCTGAGGTTCATCGCTTTTCTTGTCTTGCATTCGGCTCAGTTCACTCAGTCGCTTCAACCACTTGCCATAAGTCGGTAAACCGGTAAGGATTGCTCAAACTAGGAACATGTTTCCCTTACCATGAGAACGGGGACATGGGAACGGCCATTTCTTCATTTCTCTGCTATTTTTCCACCGCAATCACCAGTCAATCAACTAGAAAAATATATGCATTTCGTATGCCGAAAAGAAAAGTCACGCTGTAAAGAATCAATCGGTTATAAATTTTAATACGAAAATTGTAAATTTATACCATGCAATGCAAGAGGTGTGAAAATTTCAGTTATTAATTTGAATAATTATTATTACATCACGGTAATAGCTTGTCTAATTTATAATGCTTGAGTTCATTAGTAACAATGAAGTTCCAAACATTTTATTGTTTAAACAGCGCAGCACAGCGCATTGCTTTTAAATTAGATATCTCAAACAACATTTTGAGTATGTCCAAATACTTGATTTCACCCATTACGGGCTAATAATTACAATTTGACATCTCAACAGAGACGAGAAGTTTGGAAGGGATATCTAAATTTTCTCAATGGATGACAGAGAGTGTTCACATGTGAAGCGTCGCGCCATTTTACTGTATATTGGCAGATATGGATATCACATGCTAGGTGAAATGGGGAATGTTGTAATACATCAAGTGGCCACTTAACCCAGCCAATGACAGGTCATAAGCCCTGTAAACGCCTAGATATCCATATTCCCTTCCAAACTTCTCGTCTCTGTTGAGATGTCAAATTAGATATCTTAATATTATGTTAAAACATAAGTACACCTACGTCAAAGAAAAATAAAAGTTTGTTTGCAATAGTTTCAAAATCCTCTGCAATTTTCCGACTGACGAGGGATCCTTTTAAATCACGTAAAAATATTATTTTTGTATACATCCGCTTATTTCTTTTAGAGTATCGTAGGTAGAAATAATAAAATACCAAAATTTACAATAGATATGGTTTGTGAACGCAAGATTGCAGTAATAATATATCCACCGCAGGCCCCAACGTAAAAGATGACCAGGGAGGTACTATCACTTCCTTCAAGTAAAATGCTGCCTACTTTGTGATTTGTAGTGGCATCATATCCATAATATAAGATGGGCATCATGCATTTTCCTACACCCACTCTCAGGTTTACTTTGACCCAATATGTGATTTGTCTACCACCATAATGGTGGACATGGTGGTGCGAAACAGGAACTGTTTTATTGGTCTGCATAGTTTAACCGACTTGAACTAGGTTACGTAACATTACCGTAATACTAAGTTGTTAGTATTTACTCACAGATTCCTTCCTGTTAGGCATTTTGACACGCATTGTAAATGTAAAGTAAAGCTCAGCTAGGCAGAAAACTAATACCACCTTTAACTTTATTGTATTGTGTTAACTTAACTTTTTGTGCCTGTAAAATTATTTTTATCCAGTGTTTACAAAATATAATATTAGCTTAAAAAAACTGGCAGCCAAATGCCTTCTATACAAAAAAAAATGGTTAGTGATTCACTTCGGTCATAATTTTGATATTTAAAATTGCAATAATTTAATTTAAAAAAAAAATTTTAAAAAAACAGAAATATACCCTG